>JAUTBQ010169263.1:0-26287 GCA_032361185.1 Lepetodrilus ovalis | reverse complement strand
TCTTTCCTACAGTTATGTGATAAATAGAATCTAACATTCGTGTTCATTTAATACTGAATTTATTAAACTCATTGGTAAAATTTATATTGTGCTCAGCAAAGCCTTGCACAATATCAGTTTTACCAACTCGTTTAATAAATTCAGTATTAAACGAACACTCATGCTATATCCTCTAGATCCCTGCTTCTTTAACACAAAAGCAACTTTTCATAAAAAAAACAGTTTTTAGGAAAACAATATTTTAACCATTTCAGCTTCAAAGAGTATCCTAGGAATTGTTGTTTATTCGTAAAAAAAAGGATATACATCAGTATGAAATTGGCTGTGCAAATGCACATCAATGGTTCTTTTTGTGTATAAATAATAAAATGAAAGTTTCTACTTCTAAGAGACTTGAATGGTATCTTTCAACAAATGACTGTTGATAAAATGAGTCAAAAGGTACGCACGTTCATCCCAGCTCACACTAGTCATGTGTACCTATCTTAAAACTCGAAATTTATCTAACATTTCTAATTTCGTTCTCAGATCAACACTTCTGAAAAAGACGCAATCTCAGACTTCGTACTGGTTTGCTCTCATCAAATGCACCTGAGTTATCTGCCCATAATGTTTACTCTCACCAGATGGCAGCGATAGCCTGCAGTAATCAGTCTAATTACTGTCTCACTGATTATTTCAGGCATTCTGATGGAGAATTTCAGGTGTCTGGACGAAGAATGCCAAATGTCAAAATGGTGGAAATGTACCAGGGTGGTCATTTCTCACGTGAAAGATTTGGCCAGATGGCAGACATTTGGATACATTTCACTTACTGATCACATACACTGGTCACCTCTGACCCCCCTTTGCCCCCTCTCCCCACCAATCCTACATCCAATACCCGATACCATCAGAACATTTACAAATATTAGTACTTAAATATTACAAAAAAAAAAAACACAGATAGATAGCTCATATTTCCTCAAATCAGCAATTCATTAAAGCAATTTTTTCTACCAATTAACCCTTTATGTTTAGAGACAAAGTTTACTGTTAACACCTGTATGTCATTGTCTGGATGCGTGTTAGAACCTGGATCCTGAAAGTCTGGACCGGCTCCGATATCCAGGTGCATTATGGGCCACATGGTGCAATTAGCGACGAGAATGGATATCAGGTGTACTGCAGGGATGTCTTCTGCGTCCACTGCAATTCATCCAGGATCAAATATTGTGTATGGATGCTTGTCACGGATGTAAAAAAACATGACTGTTAATGCAATTAAATTAAAATACATGAATGTAAATTAATATGGGAAATATGAGAATGCTTAAATTAATTTTGTATTTTGAATATTAGCTAACAATTAATACCCAACTTACAGGATACTATGTGAATCCTGTTAATATTTCACCCAACCTTTTGGCACAGTAGGTAGGGTGTCAGACTTGCATATATAACATTTGGGTTTGAATCCCAAGGATCTACATGGTCATATTTCACAGGCGTGGCCCAGAAATACACAAATATGTGCAGCAATGTCAATGTGTGATATTAACTACTATGATCTCAGCCAGCTGTGTTACACCTTTGGTCAAGTTGGTAGAGTGTTGGACTCACATCCAGACATAATAGTTTGAGGTTGAATCCTAGGATCAACATTGTCCTATTACATATATAGAAGAAATATCCATGGGTCGGATCAACATGAAAAAAACCGAGATCAAAGCTAGAGACTTTAATCCTCAGCTATATCCCATCTGACACAAGTCAATCCGGCAGAATTAAGAAATCCTTTGATTGTCTATAAATTAAAGAAAAAACATCGTAGGAAAAGATGAAAATCAGCTGGAAATAAGTGACAGGAAATACCATTCTGAAACAAATATATCCACAACATGACAGTGTCAATAAATTTCATCATTTTTTCCCTCCATCATTTCGAATTCTCTCTCACACTTGCTGCTTCAAGCCAAAAGCCCTCAGAAATCTGTTCAGAGAATCAAAATTCCTCCACTACTGCACTTGTACAATTACATTTTTTCCCAGTCTGGACAACTTTCACTGCTCCGAGACAGGAGATCACAGTTCGGCATCAGCATGCACCTGTTCCGACAGCTGTGATTGGCCGTCTCATGTCACACTTCGGCAGCCATCTTGGATTCTGTTAGCGGCTGGTGTTTAGCACTACATACATCCTGCAGACTTTGCTTTGGAAAAAAATACATTCATTTAATTAATTTGATAGGAATTGCAGACCATTGATCTTATTTATTGATTTATCTTGTTTTAAACAAATAATTTCCAGACAAGGTACACAGGCAATTGAATCATGTATTTATTTACAGAAAAATAATGTACAAAGCGATATTCATTAATCGGCTAAAAGCAGATAAAAAAAGTGAATAATAATAAAGCATGTTATAAAGGACATACAATTAGAAGTGATTCATGATACACACAGATGTAGAAAGAAAAAGAGGGTTACTAACCAACTGGTTATACTGGTTATGCTTCAAACTCTTCCGTTTCATAAAGCCATTCTGAGATTTCTTCCTGTTAAGTTTGAAACAACCCAAGACACCCAACAAAGCAGCGAAAATCCCCCAAAATGTCCACCTTTATCATGGGCACACCACACGAGACAAATGTTTACCAAAAATAATTATCACCATAAAGAAATAGCACTTGTATATCGTCCTTTCTCAAAGCAATCATGACTCATAAAGAAAATTATACGGTATATCAGCGACCGTCTGTCTATGGTCTTCGAGTATATACATGTACTTTAGTTGTTGCTCTTTCTCGAAACAATTGTAAAGAAATCGTACTTATTTATTGGGCTTTCTGAAAAACAGTCACACGCCTTGTACTGCCTTATCTTCTCCTATCTGGAAAGTTACAGACGCATAACGTGGGGATACGTGGGGATACGCATAACATGGGGATACGTGGGGATACGCAGACTCTGGACCCAATGGTCCCATGCGCCACCCCAGCAGACAACCGGGGTTTGTACCCCACTGTGACTTAACACTTATCGCACTGCACCTGGGTAAGGTTTCTTCAGATCTGAGGATAAATAGCCGCCGAGCCTCTCTGACTTGCTGGAGCTGCCAAACCGTTTTTAGAAAGCGTTGATAAGATCCTGCTGAAGTTGGGCTGAAAAAGCTGCAAGTGAAACAATATTGCTGCCATTGCTGTGAAGATAAATGTGGCTAATATTCTGGCTTGAAGTCTTTAGGCAGTAGAGCGACTGTGTAGACAGACTGCATGACTAAGGCCATTATAAATTAATTAATCAGATTTTCGTTCCGTAATCACTACTTGAAAACACCCATTCTTAACTACCAGTAATATTTGGTTACTTAGTTTGCGACATCAATGAAGCAGTCTAAAAATGTATTTATAAATGTAGAACAAAATTAAACCTATTTCTGTATCATTAGTACCAGTAATCTTTGTCTCAGGTTTAAAGTAGATGGCTTAAATAATACAATATTGATTGGCGTTACATTTAATACAAGATGAGCTGCCCATAACTCCCCCAACCCTGCCACCTATATTCAACACTTAATGAAATCACAGTTGATAGAGATGTAGAAATTGTTACAATACACTCTTCAATATTGAAAATCCCATAATAAAACCACGTCTTAATTCCCATAATGGTGAACTATCTTGTATATATTTCACAAATATATGCATCATTTTCAAAGTCACTTGACAAGTAACGCAAACTTATCATCACCATGACGATTAATTAACCTGCTCAGGAATTCCTCCTGCTGAAGGTTACAGACCCACAATCTTGAAATGTTTGACACCTCTTTAAATTTAGCATTTAAATGAGCTTTTAAGAGTGTGTCACTCATTACCTGAAAAATTGCAACTAATGTAATCAGTTGTGAGGGAGATACCACTCGTTGCCTTCTCAATCACAGGCGAAACAGTATACCCATAAATCACCATTCAAAATGGCTGCTGAGTGTACTTGTAGGGGCTGTATGTACTAAATCGTGCCAACTTCATCCTCATTATGACTAAAAAGATCCGCATTACACCCATTTTAAATTTCTTTTCAAATTTCATTTTTATTTGCTACAATTATTCGAAGCTGACATGCAAAGTCCTCATATCAACAAGACATTTGTATAATCATGTCAGAATTATTAGCGTAGGACAACATTTATCTCCTACATGCGGTGAAATTTTCAACTAATTATTGTTCAACATGCAAATGTTTTGCTTTAAACATTCTACAATGCCCATTTACAGTCTAAGCACCACTAAGAAGCAGTAATTATCTTAAAGAAATGTTTTAAAAACTTGTCAGCTTTCAGTTCAAACAACCATTATACCAGTTAATATTTGTTGGAATGATAATATACAGGAAACAAAAGAAATATTACAATAAAATATTGTCACATATGTCCTCTGTATGAATATAACTGGATCCATCTCTATTCACTATTGTGACTTTATTGGTCAATATACAACACACTAGACGCTAATAATAATAATGACTAAAAATCTTCTATTGCCATTGTGAAATTTACATTACAAGGTCTTTTTATCTATATGATGACAGAAATATAAATACCTCTAGTGTACGTGTCATACTAGAACATCAATAGAACAGAGTTTGAATCCTGAGTTTGAAGAGATAAGAGTATATTGAGTATATGTATACCATACTGCATCCTCACACCACAGGGGTACCTATTCCACTCACTCTTCATGGTGTACACCCTGGCACACATCTAGAGAGAAACCTGCGCAAAGTCCACACTAGAACAATTATAACATCTATTTCATCGTATAGATTTTTACAGTGATTTAATTGGGAAAATGATTTTTGGTTGGCTGTTTGCGCAGGTTTTCCCATAGATGTGTGCCAGGGTGTACGGTATGAAGAGTGAGCAGAATAAGTTCCCCTGTGGTGCGAGGATGACCTTACTGTAACACATACATGCCTACTTGTTACAGCGTCACACCCTACAACAAACACATCACTATCCCTCAGCTATTCACTATTACATATGAAGACCATATGTAAGTTTATACATTATTATTGTATCAGATTTTTACCAGAAATTTCACAATGTCTTTGTTTATTTTTGATTTTGGCATAATTTGAATTTCCTTAAATTAATTGTTGGGATGAATGCTTGGGTCTTCCCCATACATGGAGAACTATGAGCATGTATTTTGTGTGATATAAACATTAACATAATTATTATTATTATTAATTATTATTAATTATTATCATTATTATTATTATTATTATTATTATTATTATCATTATTATTATTATTATTATTATTGTTGATATTAAAAATTATATTACTCACTTATATTATTAACAGCATTTGAAATTATACTCATTGTTAGTATTATTAATGACATTTGAAATTACACCGGTCATCATGCAAATTATGACATAATGTAAACTACTGGTATGGTACAAATATGAAACACTACAACTCAAATGACACGTATACTGTAAATATACCCTGCAAAGCATACACAAATAGCAAATGCCATAAACCTATTTTTTTAAAACAATAAATATTAATTTCTGAGACTTCAGTCAATCAAACTTCTCATCTGACAGCGAATGGATGACATATCTCACCTGAACATCAAACACGATATCAACACGCTTCACTCAAGCCTCATTGCATAACATTTGAAATTTACGATTGTGTCAATTTCAGGTTCTTGAACTCTGGACAGAGCTATAGCGGTGTCTTGTGTGAGCTTTATAACACCTTGATAAATTAATTGAGATCTTGACACCCTCTCAGACGTTGCCGGAGTATCGCATGTTGGCTAACTGACAACTCAAATCGGTCCTTCATGTGCAATTTATGATACCAAAGATGTGTGCTGCACGATGTGACAATACTTGTTAGATATTTGGACATCGGGTGTCTGGATGATACCAGATGAAATAAGACATGGTATGGGATGAAATATGACGAGGTATGGGATGAAATATGACGAGGTATACGATGAAATATGACAACGTTAATTTATTGGAGTCCGCTGACTTTGATGAGCAGAGGGTAATGTGTAAATGGTACTTGAATGTTCACTGGCATTTTGATGTGTGTAGTTTTCAATTGTTGGTAGTGACCAAGCTAGCATGGACTTGTATCGACAGATGTTGTTGGTTACTCTTTATCTATTAGTTGTCAAATTGAAAGATATCCTTGGGGTTTTGGGATTGGGGGGTGTATAGGTCATCACCGACCAGGTGGGGGTGGTGGTGGTGGAGGAATGGGGGAAAAAGCCACATTTTGGTATTTTTAAACATTTATACCCTAATTTATTTACCTGACATTCATTTGAGATGGACAACTGCTGCATTATCCAAGTTGAAATATCTAGCTTCATAAATATTATTTTAATGGCCATAAGTTGAATCTTGTGATCATTGTAGCAGATACTGTATATATATAATAATATGTTCCAGTTTGCATACAAATAAGCCATTACATTAACCGGAATTACTTTGCTATACTTTATTTAATCTATTTATTAGTACAGACTCTCTTTTCAGAATCCGACTTCTACATTATTAACAATGGCTCGCTTTATATTCCTTTATGCTTTTTGTCATGAGCATGACCAGGTTTACATACCATAAAAATGACTATAAAGAACATATAGCATTGTTAATGTGTTCAGGTATTGTGAAGAATGAGCTCTCAACACAAGCTCGCTAATATCTACCTGTAGTGTTTCCTCTACGAGATAGCAAACACTACGTTTGAACACTCGTAACCCTCCCACTGCTGGTTTCAAGTTACAAGACTACAGGGCATCTGTGATTGCCTGCAGCAGGAAGAGGGTTAAATATCAGCCTTGATGGAAATTAAAAATATTGTTCAAATGGGCAAGAATTGTATGTGAGCGATTTTATTTGTATCCCAATGGATTTCAGTAATATTGTAGCAATTATAGGACTGTATTTACAGACTGACCAAAGGAGATACAAATCTAGTAGCAGTGAGAAAAATTGATGGTTATATGAAATACGGCTCTGGTGTCATGTGGGAGAAAAGCACATAGAAAGTATAGGTGGCAATACCAGTTATTATTTTTAGTATGTATTGAGAGAACTGAAAGCCAGTCTACACCCCAATCCAACTTTTTTTTAAAAATCAACTAATGGATATCATGAAAGTCAATATTAATATACCGGGTAGTCATATTAGATCTATTCAATTATTTGTAGTCCAAATAGGTACTACACTATAGTGTATGATACCTATACTTTTAATATATCAATAATGATCTTGTTTTGTGTGTAATAATTCATGAAATGTGTGTATCTAAACAGCATCAAACAAAACAGAAAACCCAATTCCTCGATTAACACACTCCAAAAAGCTTATAGCCATAACTATAAGGCTCAGAAATCGATAAATTCGGAAGCATCCAAACATTAAGCGCAACACACATTGTTAGTCACTTCATTGTGAAACACAAAACGAACTTCTGCTTATATCTCTCTATCATTAAGCGTTCCACATTTAGCGAAAACATTAAGCGTACTTTTAGAATTGCCTGTACCGTGTAGGGAAGAATGGACTGGGTGCGTTCATGCGAAGTGCGATCAAAAACTGGTTCTGCATGAGAGGGCAACAATCGCAGGGGGGCCCCCAACAAGTAAACTTGATACATGGCCATTGGTTGAATCTGGGGGGAAAACGGGGAAGTGGGGGTGAGGACGATCGCATTGACCTTGGTAAATGAAACAGATATCTGTTCATAAAAATAGAAAGAATAACCTTGGAGGTACATATAAATGAAAATATTACAAGTGCAAGTAGGATTAAAATAATAAAAACGCGTGGCAAGAAGTACACATTTAGAATAGAATGGTGACGACTGATGCTTGACAGGTGATAGATGACAACACACTTTAAAATGTCATATTTATGCTGAATATGAAACATTACATAAAAAATACTTAGTTGAGTTTAAATAGGTACAACTAAGCTTTTTTTCTTTGCCTCAATTGACCACATATGAGCTATAAATGGAAAGCATATTCAATTAGAGTACATATAATTGCTTTTGTGTCTAGAACAAGCCTTCCATATATGCTGACAGTACTTGAAAAGTCAAAATCCTTTGCGAACTGAGATATTTCATTATTTACAAATAGCGTAACTTTGCTGTGAATAGCTTCTGTTGATGTTGTGTGTTGCAGTTAATGTTCGGATGCTTCCGAATTTAATTAAACTCAAATTCTGTCACAAACACTAAATTCTGTCACAAACACTAAATTCTGTCACAAACACTGCGAGGAGCTCAATGAAAGATCTTCCAAAGACAAAATAATTAGAGCTACATCCCTTTTATTCATATAAAATATGGTTTATTTTTTATCTATTGAGAGCAGGGGAGTAAGTACATTAGTAATAAGACATTTTGAGTGATCAAATCTAACATACTGGGTAAGTAGTCTCAGATTGAAATTTGTTTGACCATATCATCTAGGTCAAACATCTGTGATATAAAGCAATATATACAGTGTATTTTACCAGTATTGTTAAAATTATTGTTCTCAAATATTTTACAACAATGAACACTACTTTCAGTAATAGACTTTACAAGATTTTCCACATATAACTTATATGCGACATTAAATCCGCAGCAATAAAGAAACTCCATGGCTAAGCCCACCACCCTGTCACGTCCACTTATCAAGCTTATAACTTCCATATGATGGTTCAGTCTGTGTCACTCAGCCATATGAATTCATCATTCTGTAACAAACATGACTATTGCATAGAGTACATTTCTCACCGACTAAATCCCTTGCCATTAACATGGACCTGGCGACAGTCAAATGTATACCTGAGATTTAAAGTGCCACTGACCAGCGAGACCTATACCTGAGACTTTAAAGTGCCACTGTTCAGTGAGATGCATACTCAAGATTTTAAATTGTCACTGTCCTATGAGGCATAGACCTTATATTTTAAAGTCCCACTGTCTAGCGAGATTTTAAAGTGCCACTGTCCCTCCTCTACTGTCTGTCCGGTTACCTACGCTCCATGCTTCAGGGGTCAGGGTGTGACCTTCGTACCTGTGAGGTAAACAAAACAACGTAAATAAAAACATGTAGTATAGACATTGCCTTGAGTAACCACACCATGGATGTCGAAACAATATCCGTCTTTTTGAAAGTTGTCTGCTGAAACTGAAGGAATAGCATAGAGAAATCCTAGGGTTTTGCAACAAATACGATAAAATATTAATAAAACATAAATGGGATTTTAATGGGATTTTCAACAGTATTTTAGTGATATTACAGTGATCTGATTACATTGGGAGGAAAACTTGCAATAACCTACATATGAACATCCTCGGCAGAGGTAAACTACCCTAGTGATATTTAATACATGTAGTGGACCCCCGTTTATCCGGACGGTTGCGTTCCCAGTAAAATCGTGCACATAACTGAATTTCCGGAGCGAGGGAACCGGTTATCCGGTCCGGATAAATGAGGATCCACTGTATTCCAGTATGGTAAGATGTTCCGACTGGGTTAGAGCAGTGGACTCGCAATCCATTGGGTGTCATTGTAACATCCGGCTACATACAGAAGAGAGATTAACTGGAATCTTTTAGATGTACAGTGTAATTATTCATTGTTTCAGTGAATTCATAGTGATTTGTTTACAGTGGGATAAAAGCCTGTAATGATATTGTGTCACAGTAAGACCTATAAGCCATGCCTGATACAGATGGACCATTGCATCCCAATTTTTCCCCCTGGCTCAACCCATTTTGAAGTTACCAGTTAGGTTCCTGAATGGGATTCAAACACAAATCTATGTAGTTGTTAATAACAAACAATACCACAGGACCAACGTCTCCCCACCCTTTCTAGTCCAAATAATATTTATGACTTTTTCTTATTTTCTTTCTTTATTCAATTTGAGACTGGGGTTCAACATTCTCCATCAAACATCTTAACCTTCTGCCTGCTTTATTAGGCACAGACTCTGCTTTTTAGGCCATCTCCGGTTGCCTGCAGCAGGAAGAGGGTTAATTAATAATGCTTGGCTTAGTGGGAGTCCAATACTACAATCAATGAGTGTACACCTTAAAAATAATAGTATATAATTTTCTTTACATTTATTTTTCTTTTCATTCTCTATTGTAATCATATACCTGATGAAGTGTGTAACACAAATACATAAAACTGTAAATAGAAAACTATAAAAATCGTAACATATAAGGAAAACTGTCAAACAAGGCAATTTTACATGAATTTAGACAAAGACATTATTTTCTGTCATATTCACTAACATCCTCTGCTAAAACGTAGACTGCACCTAATGTCAGTACAAAGAAACTTCATTAAAAAAAATAAGAAGGTTTTGTTTATTCTGACATTACAAGTTTTTCAATATATTTTCCTGCTGTCATTCAAACCACAAAGACCCCATTCATCATTTACGTAAGGATCATGCTAAGAAGACAACAAACTATGAGCATACAGCACACGCAGGCCTTATTGGAAAACTGGTAACACGATGCGACATTGTCGCCTATCGTCCATTTTTTAATATCAGATGTATGTACCAGGATTCACCGGGTATAAAACGCCTTTACAATTCAAATCTTATCCTAACATCTTTTTCTCATAGTTCTGTCGGTTCATTGTATTATGTAAATTTATGCCGTACATTAGATTTCAATGTGTGCAGAATGCTGTGACCTATGGAAGAACCATAAGTGGATACCTAGTTTGACGAACAATATTGACTACAAGATTGCATACATGAAAATGTATACAAAATGGCCGTTGTATTATCTGAGGAGATCTAATCCTGTGAATCTTCTTGTTCGAACCCTTTGTGAAATACCAGTAATTATAGTCAAATCTAATAATTTAGGATGTCAAAATTGAAAACTTTCCAATTTTGACATTACCTGCAATAATAATATTAGTTCTTATTACCGGTAGTTAAATCAATATTTATGTTACTTACATTCAAAGTTTTATAAAATGACGTATAGGTCACAATTTTGAAAAATTAATAAATGTAAAAGGAAAGAAATTAAAGTATTGATAAAAAAAAATTAATCTCAATCCTCCAGAAAGCTAGGATTATCAAAAATATTTACCAAAATTTGCAAACCATTTAAATCTGTAGCTCAAATTGACTTTTCAAAGACTTGTATGACTAAGCTTAGTTGTCTGAAGCATGACTACACAGAATTTGAAATTCAACACGTGGGTACTTCAAATATATGCCTTTATTCCTTATCTCCTACGGGTGAATGGTAACCTCAAAACTTCACGACAATATCCTTTGGATTTTGAAAAACAAAATGTTTCAGGGTCCAAGTAACAGATCAAGTTGCAAAAGAATAGAAAGAAAGAAGCTCTAACAAAATAGGCTTCTCGAGCTCATATCCCATATACACGTAAAAGAGATTTTCTCCTTGTCACCATGCAAGAAAATAAATAATGCTGCGTCTGCTCACTCAAGAAACGCGGTCTTCTTCACCCTTGAAACTACGTAAGTGTGACCGTGGACCGCTGATACAAACCTATGCTATATCTATGATGACTTAACTCCAAAATATTATTTTAGTAAATTACAAAAACCACTAGATAATTATGAAGTGCAATGCCAATATTACAGGAATTAAATCAAACATGACACTCTAATTAACCCTCCCCCTGCTGGATTAGGTACATGCACTGCTGTTTAGGGCATATCTGGTTGCCTTCAGCATGGTGAGGGTTAAACCAGGCTAAGAAATTAGTCCCAAAAATCACTAGACAAATTCTGGACTACATTGTTAGGAAATAAGCCAAACTTTACACCAACAAGGGTAGGGTGACTTTGGACCGCTGAGACAAATCTAGCTTCATCTAAGATGACTTAATTTTGTAAACAAATGTAAGAAATTGGTGAGAAAAAAATTCTGAATTCGAGACTGTGCAATGCTACCATTTCACACAGGCATTTAACCAAACTTAACCCTTGCATCATGTAAAATGTGATTTCAGACTGCTTGCACAAACCTGTCTTCACCTGACGAAGAAAAAAATCCCAAATATCGTTAAAAAAAATTTGTTTATTGATTCAAATCATTAAAATATGTATGGATTGTTTCCATGTGCCTGCTGTAGATTTTCTGCAAACTTTTACACTTCATGCAACGAGAAAGCTCTTTTTACTATTACATAACTGTAGTGATTTCCTGCAAGGAAAAAGCAGTCCTGGTCCTCTCCCACAGACCAATCGCAGCGCTACAAGCGTCGGAACTCACGATAGTGCATGTACAGGAGTTACATCTATCATAGCGTCCCTCATAGCGCTAGGATGGGTCCGTGTAACAGACCCCCGATACTGTCAGGTAGGGTCACAGCACACCTGAGTTAACGAGCTACGGTGTTTGAATAGGCCAGCCAGTTGTCTGCACCTGACAAGTCTTGGGGGAGAGAGGAGTAGGGGGCTGGGGAGGTTAGCTCCGAGGCTAATTTGAATTTGAGGGGGTGCGTGTGGAGAAATGCTTGTGACGGCACGTGCGTATCTCCGTCAATATCTCCGTGTAGACGGAGAACGACTCACGCCGAGATTTGTGGATGTTGGGATTAGATGAAGATCGTTGACATTCAAACCCATAAGAAAACTTTGAAATTATATTTAAATAATGAACTGTTTTAACACTATATTAACCCTAAAAAAAACGTGCACGTCTGATACATAGTTTTCCTATTAATTTTATTAATTGATTGATTGATTGACTGGTTGACTTAGTGCTTTATGTCGCAGCAGGCATATTTCACCCATACTCAAATGATACAAAACACTCCTTTGTGAAATAATGTCAAAATACTTTTTTTCGCGATCTATACATAATAGCCTTAAGGTGTTTCTGAACATATGGAGCTTAATACGTAAAGCACATAAAAAGTATACATCAAAGATGAAACTTTTTTTTATAGGGAATATAATTAATGGAATTACTGAAAAGTTATACAATGGACAACATGTTTTCAAAGTGTTAATTCACAGTTACTTTCAATATTGAGTTCACATTTTACGTTTATATTTCAGAAAAAGACATAAAAAAATAAGTCCGCAGGCAAGTTAATTAAAATACAATTTCTATCTCCACAAAGTACGACACGAGCTGTTACAATAAAGCGAGATAAATACCAACGTTAAATCAAACTGAAGTAAGCATTACTGCAGTACAATGCGATGCTTTCAGCTGCGCAAAATGATATAATAAAACTTGAATATATTTTGTGTGTGTTCAGTAACGTACGTACTACAGTAAGTAAAGCTGGCTGCTATTTACTTATAAATGTAAGGATTGAAAGGCGAGTGCAAATACATCAAACTGAGTAACAACCAACACAGTCTAGCTTTTCTGTCCTGCTTCAATGCACAACAAACACGAGCATTAAACCTGTTCATAAGTATATTTGTAATGTTTCATAAATCTGTATTTGTTTTCATTTGTACTCATTTCAGTATGCTTCATGACAAATGAATATGTAACTACCAGTACCTTTCAAACCTTGTATTATGTAAGCTAATGTAGACAAATCATGGTGTTGGAATAATAGAACTCTCACAGGCTCATATAATAAAAGAATGACACATCTTAACACTAGAATAATAATATTTCATAAATAACTTGGATAATACAAGGAAAAGTAGACAAATCATAACGTAGGAATAATATTAACCCTCTCCATGCTTGATTATGTACCAACACAGCTCTTTATGGCATTGCCGGTTGCCTGCAGCAGGGAGAGGGTTAAAGAACTCTCACTGGCTCATACAAGAAAAGGAAGAAAGACCATAACATTAGACCAACATTATTTCATAAAGAACTCCTGTAGCAAAATTGTAACATTAGACCAATATTATTTCATAAACAACTCTCACAGGCCCTTGGATAATATAAGCAAAATTGGACAAATCGTAACGTTGCAATAATATTATTTCATAAAGAACTCTGGCAGGTATTATGGGAAGTCGCGAATGTGCGGGTTATGGAGACTTATGGAATCGTAAAGCACTTGGTGTGAATTGTGGCCTCAAGAAGGAACCACATCTACTTAAGTGAAGGTTAAGAACCACCACTTAAAGAAGTCTTGACCTTTCTACCTGAGATTACCTGAGCTATCGCACCTGAGCTCACCTGTAGCGACTACCAGAGTCACACGTATCAATTGGGACGAGTGTTGATGATATTAGTGTAATATTGTGAATAAAGTTTGGATAAAGATTAATTTTACTACAGTCGATCCCTGTTTATCCGGATGGTTGCGTTCCCGGTAAAATCATGTGAATAACTGAATTTCCGGATGTCGGAGTCATTTTACATAGGAAGACTGATATATGGTTCCCAGTAAAAAATATGTGCAGATAGCGAGGGAACCAGATATCCAAAATCCGGATAAACCTGGAGTCCACTGTACATTTATTAATGTATATACCAGGAGAAAGACCATTGTGATTTCAGCAGAAAACTAGCCCAGAGCCCCAAATTAAGCCACATTGTGCAAGAAAACCGAGCCCTGGATAAAAAAGAAATCAGATGTCTGGCATGCCTGTCATACACTGTACAGATCTGGGTACTTCTGCACCTACAGAATATACAGTCTAGCAGACAATGTGAGGAAAAAAAAGGGGTTGGTGTGATCAAATTCAGCCATAAAATGTAGTTTAATGTCTATAAAGCATAAAATCACAGATTTAAATAAGCACTTAACAGTAGATTTGAATAATAAATGCAAACTACATTCATTTGTGATACTTATCAATTTAATATCGCGAAAATCCCTTTTAGTGATCCATATTGTGGAGAATTTGATCTAGCAGTTTGATGTTCCAAAGGCAAGATAATTAGAGCTACAGACCTTTTATTCATGTAAAAAATGAAACTTTTGATAACTATCCAGTGTTGGAGAATAAGCACATCAGTAAATAACAACTTTTGGGTGGAAACTTGCTTGTTCACTATATACGATAGGTTACCATCTGTGATAGTACCGGTAGGCTTTTAAAATATCACAAAGAAGTCTGTGAAAGGATGTAACATTGTCAATAATATGATGGTTTACAATAGTTATAATAAGTCTTAATAAATATCACAAAATGTAATGAAATGTCATTAAATGTCGCAGAACATCACCAAACTGTATCTGTATGTAATACAACATAAGACAATGTAAAAAAATATCATCAAATGTACCTCATTTTCACCATCTAACTCAATATCACTAATTGTATCTCAACGTAACTAAACATAACCTTAACTTTATCAAATGTAATTCAGCATTACAGATGTTATGTGTTTCCTCCTGTCCTAAACTGACAAGCAGTGATTTAAGTGAAATAATTATACAAGCAGCTCTAAAAACAATTAAAATAAAAAAAATAAAAGACTAACAATTGTCACCGTAATATAACCATATGTAGTCACCAAATGTAGCTCAACATTACAATATTCTAGACCAAACAATTCTAAAATGTCTCAACTCAATAATCCAATTCTTACAATGACTTCAAAGACGCGATCGATCACGCTCAATTTAGAAATTAACATCCGTATATATACACCAGTATACATATCCACATTGTCACGTGGAACAATGACAGCTTTTCAAATCTACTAAACCCACAAGCGATATTGGAATCATAATATAGACATCCATTCATGCACGCTTCATCTACAACCAATCGGACAACACCATTTATATAGCCGCCCGAAACCATCAGACAATCAGTATATCAATTAATCGCTTTCCACTTTCTCTGTTTTGCCTGAAAGCTGGTGTTTACCGCTTTAGTAACATGATCACGACCTCGGGCAATTTGATCCCGAAGTTAATTCCCCCATCAGTGTCATTCTTTTTACATGGAGGAGGGATTAGCGGACATATAGCGGATGTGCTGACAGTGTCAATAGCCATATGTCATTTGTTGTGTTATTCTAGGAACCATTAGCACAATAAGACAATGGTCAGATGGATACCAAACAATATTAATTTTTTCGGACACATAATTATTAATTTTTGGTATAATGTCACATTTTAAATATTGTGTATCATCAAAAGACATTCAGAAGGAATAATCATTCTTACAAAGAATTAGATTACTAAAGAATTAAATAAGAATTACCATAAGAGAATTCTTAGATGAATGCCAAATGATATGAAATTTGTTTTTGGAACCAGAATTATTAATTTTTAGAATATGTTCAAGATAGTACATTTGAAATGTTGTGTGTTGATCATCACAAGACATTCAGAAGCAAAATTTATTATTACAAAGAATTAGATTAATAAAAATAAAATAAATTATTTAGGATAAATGTATCAAACAAAATGTTAATTATGGAATTTATTACAATAAATTACATCCCATCAGAAGAATTCTTCCTTTAAAAAAAAAAACATGTCTCAATGTTTCAATTCCAACATTCACCAATATTATATTTAAAGTTCTGACCATTTTACATGATATTTTAGACATTTAACTAATAATTTTACCATCACATTTTCCCCAATCACATTGTTCATGATAATCTTCATGTCATATTTTATTGATCAGATACCTGGTATGTTTTGCCCATAATAGCTTCATGACCAACATTAAAAACAATTAATTCTAATCATCATTTTTGCTGTCTTATTACGATTCCTGCAATCTTTATAGCTGGATGAACATATAGGTTGTTTTCCCATAAAACTGACAACTTTTGCAGCAAATTGAGATGGTTATCCTCCATCTGCATATTCTCAGAAATCACCATAGCAATAAAACCATGTAGACCGCAAAAAAGATTCAACCATAAAATGGTATTACTCGGCAATCCCCGGCAGCCATTTGCAAAGCAGCCTTTGCAATCATATGGTGTGTGAACTTTGGTTTCTAGACAATTTAACCCAGGTCTTGCATCACACTGTCAAATTCTGATTTATGTTTGATCCGAGGCGTTTAATACCAATCATGTTACAGTAATTAATAGTTAATTAGAGGGGTTAAATCAGGAGTTAAGCACATCCCATATAAGGTCATAAATTAAAGGTAATTCATCAAATCATGATCAGATAAATGGAAAGAAAAATTAAGAGTTAATTTTTCTTTTTGCCTTTACAGAAATTATACATTGCCTTTGCTCTGAACATGTAGACTATACACGATAACAGTCAAAATTAAATCCTACTACTTAAAATATATCAAAGGAATGGCTACCAAATCATTTTATTTTTATATTTTCTCTGTCTTTTTCCTTGAATGTACCACAGCAACTTCCTAAAAGCATTAAAACGTGCAAACATTGTAACATGATACTATTTCCCTATTACCTGCTTTAAAAATATAGCAGAAGACCAATTAATGTACATGTGCCAGACATTTAGGCAAGTAGTATTTGTTGTACAACTAATCAACAGTTTTCCCAGCTGTCCTGATGAATTATCGGAATAAACTTCCGAAGTTTTCCTTCTAAAATTGTGTAATTTTAGACCATCAAGTCTTATGACATGCTTGAAACGTTTATTCCTTCAGCTGTTTGAATAACTCCTAGAACTTTAGATCAATATCTGCCAAATGCATAAAGTTAAGGCTCAATTTTGGTTTACAATATATTTTAGCACTATTCAAGGAGATAGTTGGGAAAGTAATTTCTATTTTTGCCCAAATTCATAGCATCAACCTTCCAAATGCATAAAGTTAAAGGCTCAATTTTGGTTTACAATATGTAAATCGAGTAGATTTAGGAAAGTCATTTCCATTTTGCCCAAATTAATAGGATGCTATAAAAAAAATACATATTAAATCTGCTACTAATATACATAAATCAAAATAAATTAAATTAAAAGAATAATTATGCTGAAATATACTACAGGTGCTTAGTTGCAATAAGATACCACACAAATCTTTGGGGTTAAATCATTATATTGTGGCAAATCCATGCTCAAAAGCATGCTGATAGCACTACACTGTTAACCCGGTGAATCGATCAGTTTGCTTTAAATTTTCTTCTCAACTCACTGGGGAGTATACAAGGCAAGTTACCATTCAAGACACTAGGTTATCATTCATATGCCAATATCATCCTACCAGGTACCCACTTTCAGCTGGGTGATTAATGAACCAACATTAATGCACAACATGTGAGTAACTATTATATTTTTTATTGCATTGGGGTTTAGAGTCGCTTTCTAGAATCTTTCACTAATATCACGACTTAGGGCAGGAGGAAACCCGCAACATCCATAGCGCTGAATGTTGCAGTAAATCTGTTACGAAATATCTTAACACAGACTAACCACATCATTCAATATTCTGTGTATATCCTGTTGTTACCAGTACAGCAGTGCACATATAATCTCTCACTTCCCTGGGGAGTATACCAAGCTGCCAGCTATGCTATGGTCTACACCCGCAGTTACCAATCACATCATGGTGCATTGCAACCTAATTGGCACTAAAAGTATCATTCTATGACAGCTGCATGATGACTTTGAGCCGAGGCTCGAACTCGGACTCTCCAGGCTGCAAGGTTGATGCACCATGGTTTTGACATTATGCATATTAAGAATGAGGATCGGCAGCTAATTGGGACTCCGATGGGGAATTGAACAAGATAACGAGCCGGTTCCAGCAACTAGTCTACCAATTATCGGCCTTGGCTTACCAACGCCAGACAATAAAAGTGTACCGAGCAGAAAGTTCTCTGGGTGTCCCAGGGAATATATTATCGGCACCGTTGGTACAAATTAATAGATATCCAAGCTGTTGTTAACCCTCATATGTTGCTTCATGTTTCTGTTTGTTATTAACCGTCCATATTACTCCACATTTCTGTTGTACATCTCATACAAGAATTTAAGGCAACAGATCCATCTTATGATGAAAAAAATGGCTTCTTGCTTAATGATTGGTTGTTTCGGAAATTATCCAATTTGCATTGGCCTGTTGCTGTGATATTTTACTCAGAACACAGATGTAACCAGGGTCATGCAACCTGGTTATATTTCCTGGTTACACCGACAAATAATAATTCATCAAATCTCACAGGATTATTTTCTAAATCCAAAATCATGTCAACGATAGAACTGGTATCAAAATTTATACAGGGAAATCATATGATACAGTGATACAGATATATTCAATCCTCTAGAGATCATAATACAGGGTATGGTTAAACTGTCCAACCACCAAAACATTAAAAAAACAGGTTTGCTAAAATGTCCAGAATTTGACAATTCTCTAGAGATGATATAGTCTTCACAGAGACCATCAATTCCAGCTCAAAGGGTTAAAGGGTTAATCCACGACTAGATTCCTTCTCCAATCCACTCACCATAGACTGGTCTCCTGCCAGAGAAGCCAGCAAACAACCACAGTGTATAAGTAGCAAGCTCAGACTAACACCTCCAACAAAGAACCAGTTTAAGGCCAACTACCCAAGGCCAGGAGTCAAGGAGTACTGGAACCAGTCTTTCACCTGTCCGACTCTAATTAGACTCGGATGGCCAATTAGTGATGACCCTGATGACCTTTGGGGCGTGGTAGGGTTTGCGGGGAAAGGGTTCTATTTAGATTCCATTCTTGTCCCAGCATGGGTGGTTCCTTGAGGGCCGATACGTTCACACTTTTAGGGTTCTAGGGTTCCGGCAATCTTGGAAGGCTCACAGTAGGTGCCAATAGATTCCTGGTTTACGTTATCACGCAGAGTCTTTGAGGGTTTGCCGAGAAAGTTTGCAGAACTGATTCTGGGAGTTTGGTTAACCTTACAGCATATGCTTTTGGTATATTTTCTCATGGAGAGATGCTAAGTATATTATTACATTGACAGAGTAATAATGGGGATAATAAAAGATAGATTTTTATCATTGAATTGTTCTTCAAATGTATGGCATAATATATATCTTCTATAATATTGGTGTTGCAAAAGCGAACTTAAATATATTTTTTAAGTCATTAAAAAATAAATACATTTTTAGTCTCCAATGCCTTTAACAAGATGTAAATGAATCATATCAATGTAGACATCAGACAAGTGATACTTTCAAAATCATGTCTAGTCATATATTAGTAGCCATAGATTGATGTACAGTCAGACCCCGTTATACCGCGCACTTCCGTTATTGTTAAATGCTGACCGGTATGCGAAACAACCAGATCATCGGATCAATCATTTATCGAATTAAAGTACATGTATATATGGTAGTAGGAAATCTGTAATGGTAAAAAAAACTAAATAAAAACAAAATACACTACCAAAATAACAGTGCAAAAAACATATTTCCACAACAATATGTATGATAAATTCATCGTTTAGATAATGCCTGAAATTGGATCTCAGTAAAGGCCCCAAGATCATGAAAACTTTTTTTGAGTACAATTTCAGGATCAAGAATTTTTTTATTCACAAATCGCCATTTAAAACTTGAGCTTGGCTGCTTGAGTAATGAAATCATACTCAAAAGGTTTCATAATATAATATTGTAGCAACATTCTGAAGTGGCACACTAAAACCAGGAACCTGCACCTCAAAGAAAAGTTGGCATTGTTTTCTACTGTTTCCATTGCACCTGAAGACCTACTATCCTTCAAATCCTTCAGTCAAAAATGACACTACATAAATCCCGAAAGTAAATCTGTCGAGACGACCACCAAACCAAACACGAGTCGCTTGTACGTTCCATCCAGCACAAGCTTCCTGCTCGCTTCCTCTGCAGCAGAGCTTATTTTTTCTCTCTTCCCTCTGCTTTGCTGGCTCCGCAGAGCTTTAAATTATCAGCACCTCCAGCCACGAGAACGATGCAAATGTTTCCTTTCATGGGCGAGGTAAAGCAGAAGAACCGTGACATTTATTGCCCCTCAACATTCCCGCGTTTTGCGAAACAATCCGATGCTGTTGGAGTTCTCCGTGGTGTGGGGGAGCTCTGCATCTACTTGTGAGTGGCTGGGAGATCATTGCATTGCTATACCTAAACACAGATTTACGTAGAATGTAAACACGCGTCTCTTGCCATCAAACAAGGATACGTATGCCGTATACATCATCAAATAGAGATACGAACACCGTATACACCATCGGAGATACGTATGTGATCTTACACCAACAAATAAGAGATGAATGCACCTATACATCATCAAACTGAGATGTGTATACCATAATCAGCATTAAACACTGAGATACTACTCTGTATACACCATGAGAGATATTAGTACAATTGTATACACCAACACATAGAGGTATGTATACTATATACAGTATTAAACATTGAGATATGTTGATTACAATACAATACAATACAACACAATAAAATGTACACTATATAGACCATCAGAGATATATACACCTTATACACTTATTATCAAACAGTGATAAATATACACAAAATTCTGTTTTGTAGAGTCTTTTCTTTGATGGCGACACTTTATTAATAAGGCAGGTATTACAATCTCATCTGTTTCTATCGTAAGACATTATCATATTACATATACAAAGTAGTTTATACCTATAATAAAAAAAATGGAAACACAAAACTTTAGAAAAAAACCTATTATTGTTTAAAGTTAATATTCAAATGCAATCAATAATTATAGTTCTGTGTAAATTACAAAAACATTTCTAACGTACAATAATCCAGAAGAATGGAGTCTTTCCTCGTATGACTGATGACAATATTTGATGACTGTAGATCCGTGTTGCGAGGATGTCGCCGCTTTCCCACAAGCAGAATCTTCAGAATGTCCCAATTCTTCCAGGATTTCCCATCAATGTCTACAAGTGTTATGTATATATTACAACGTACAGCAGCAGAAGTTACGAGTGGCTGACAGACACACTGTGAACAGCCCCTTTAATAACACTAGGGAAACATGCAGGGCCTTCCTGTGTGAAACCACATACTGAACTCTATGGGAACCTTAACTTCAACCCTGTTCTCAACCAAATTGCCAAATACTCCGATTCCAAATATCTCCCATGAACAAAAGCGCTAACTTTTCAGAGGATAAAGATTTTCAGAGGCTCCATTTAACCTTCTCCCTGCTGAAGGCAACCAAAAATGCCCTAAACAATGTTGTATGTGCATAATACAGCAGGGAGAGAGTTAATGGCATTCATATTAATATTATACCCATCAGTAAAATCTATTTAAAATAATTTTCTTTCACCTTCTGTGACTATGGATAGTCTACTTTAGCTATAGACTACATCATTGAGAGACTGTTGCTCAATGTCTAGTTGCACGATACTCTTGTAGCATTACAGTAGTAAGTCTAATTGTAGGGTCTTCCACAATTTGAATTGGGTTGCACGACACTATTGTAGACTATCGGAATAAGACAGAGCTATTGTAACAGCAGATTGTAAGTCCCTACAACTATTGTAGCATACAAGAGCATCGTGCAATTGGACCTGGGATCGTGTTGCAATAGTTGTCAGTAAAGTTTTCGTAACCTGCTACAAATGTAAGTCTGGTTTCATAAACAACTTCAATGGTTACAATAGCTTTAGCTAACCATATTCTCAAATCTTGTAGCGATAAAAGTGTTCTATGCAATGGACTTGTAGTGGGTCCTTAAAATTGGACTTACAATCAATTGCAGCTACAACTGTTCTGAGCAATGGGGCTCAGGTACAGTACATTACTTGTATTGGTTCTGCTTTGACCTATAACAACGGGGAGGGTATTCTTCTAGTATATATTCACACTACAATGTACTTCTAACAGGATGCTGTAACATAAACAGAATAGAAGATTCAAATACATTCTAATATTACTTCTCCCTCTAATAACAATCCTGTAAATCTAGTTTGGATGGAAGTGCATTGACACCCCTTTTTGGTAGATTGTCTCTGTAAATACTTCATAGAATGAAAAACCAAACAAAAAAATTCTGTTATATCATATTTTGTACTCCATAACCGAAAAGAAAAATTCAGAATGTTTGCACCATTAGTAAAAAAATATTGTTTATATAGCCATCACCAAATATTTTGAGTAAATATTGTTTGACAAGAAGGGGTGGTGTACAGTCGAGTGTGTGGTGAAGCATGCACGTGCAAATGAGCCTGTTTGGTCTGTTCTGTCTTTCAGACGTCATCCATAAGCATAACATAGTAGCAAACAGCTACATAATAAAGGAATTGGAAATACCCTTATTTATTAATTAATGCTTATTTATTTACTTACTTATTTATTTTATTTTTTATTTATTTTTTAATTTATTTATTTTTTATATATTTTTTATTTTATTTTTATTTTATTATTTTTTATTTATTTATTTGTTTGTTTATTCATTCATTCGTTCATTCATTCATTTGTTCATTCATTCATTTATTTATTTAATTATTTATTTATTATTATTAAAAAAAATTAAATTTATTTATTTATTTGTTTGTTTTTCTTAAATTAGATCTATATTTAAATTAATCTTTGACCACTGAATCTGTATTGTTTTTGTAGACATATGAATAATAAAATATCTAGTAATTTTTCATGTTGGCAGGGCACACTTCCCAGTAACACAACTGAAGTGATGCCTTTCAGATGGCCACTTGTTTGTGGCATTTCTTCCAGTATCTCATGCAATAAGCATCAATGGTGACATGTTGGCAGGTGATATTAACCAATGACAGTTCTTCTGACATGTTGGAATATTATACTGACCAATGACAGCTCATATGACATGTTGGAATCTGGGATAGAATAAAGCATATCTAGAACTGACAGCACACATACCTCAACATTCTGGAACTGAAAGTCTTAGGAAAGTTCACTCATTTAATTAAATTTTGACTGATTCACGCTCTAAGGTCTTGAATGACATACCAGTCGCAGACACAGATGATGAGTCACAGACATGAAATATGGTGACTTATTAACCTCTTCAAAGCTTGATCACTACTTGGAATTATTATTATTTTTATTTTATTTTATTATTTATAGACATATTATTATTTTTGTTAACTTGGGTCAGAGCTGTTTTCAAGATTCTGTCACTTATATCACAATTTGTCAATTTAAGCAGAAGGTAACCTGCAACATTCATATATAACACCGATTGTTGCAGCAAACCTGCAAGCACCGACTGGTACTGATAGAAAAGGATGCTAACTCCATTGCCACAGTAATGATGATATTACATGTACTATGTTAAATCACATGTTTTCTTGGAGGATGAATGTTACTTTCTTTAAAAATATATATCTACTTAGGTATTGATGTAGCATGTTCAACAAGATTTTATAGTTAACATTTGATAGCTGTGCATGTTATTTTGGGCATATGTGTTACGTATAAAGAAACGTGTTATTTAAACGTGTTAATTGATGAATATACATGTCTCTGCACATTTAATTCTTTATGTCAAATTGACAGCAGTTTATCACCAGATTGCATCTTTAAGGCGAGTTCTCACAATAATTCTTATTATGACACATGGGAAATATGACGGCTAACTTCACACCATAATTTGGTGAGAAGGTCTACGATGTGATAATTTCCTACCACATTTATTCCTCAAAAACAAAAGTTCTTTCCATGATAGTTTTTACAGAAACTACAAGCTTCTTCCAAAACATTTAAAATTGGGTGTGAAAAATTAAAGCGACAATCGTGGATGTTTAGTGAGTGTTAATTGCAAAGCACCAACCGCCTGTTCTTGGAATGTGCCATATTGCCAGAGGTGCTGACGGGAGGGAATTCCAGCCAATCAGCCGATCTATTGCACCCTGATTTTGACATTTAGACCAATGGGGTATTCTGTTACATGTGAATCAAAGTTTGTCTGTCCAAGGAACCATTCTTTCAACACTGTCTGGGTTTAAAGGTGCATGCCATCCATTGTAAATATCAAATCATTTCGGGGCTTGTCGGACGATATATTCCAGGACCCTGTTGGTCAGAACACTTGTAGCAATACATGATATGTCAGTCAAAAATGAAGGAACTGTTATATAAGTGTTAAGTCTGTTTGCATAAAACACTTTCATCGCTACAATAGTTTGCACTAATCAAATTCTCAAGTATTTAGCAATAAAGGGTGTTTTATGTATTTACACTTTTAAATTTGACTTTTAGCTACAAGTGTTATTGAGGGGGTTAGACTCTTTTAAGAATAAATTCACATAAATCTCTCAACAAATCAACAATATCTTAGTATGGAAAAAGTAATAATAAACATCAATTTATGTCAATAATACAGGCATTTTAGAAGCTAGATGAAAGAGAAAAGTACAACATCTCAATTACCTGGGTATAAATCTACAACATGTTAATTATTATTATTATTATTTTAAAATTTATTAACATTAATACAATGCACTTGTAGCAATACATGATATGTCAGTCAAAAATGAAGGAACTGTTATAAGTGTTAAGTTTTAACCTCAACCAACATCTGGAGGTGATAGGCCTCTGTATTTATCTCATCTTACTCAAAACGTGAATGAATGATGTCCCAAAAACCAACCAATTTTAGGGCAAACCATTTACTGCCTCAAAACAGAAAACAACCGATAACAATCTGTACTCTCATCAAACCGATTATCCCCAAAATCATCTCGTTTTGTCAGTTTCTGTAATTACAGAGCAGACGTCATGTTCGATTCAGTTGTAATCGCACGTGTCTTAAATCACCGGTAACAATCCTCGATTAGGGCTGGTGCTGCGATAATCTTCCGATTCCAACAAGCCGCGTCCGAATCGGTTGGTCGTGCATGTGGTTGAGAACACAGGTGACCGACCACACCTATTGTTTCATTACATACGGATGCGGTACATAGTGGTGTCGTGTGACATGACGACACGACAACATCCACACGCTGGACCTGCTGTCAGTTGTCGCAGTGTCTCCGAGTGCAGGTATAAGCCTGTAATGACGGGTTCCGATAACAGATTCCCAATTATCAGACGGGTTCCGATTACTAATTCCTGATGATCAGAGTGCAAAGCATCAGATCTCTGATCGGAATCATCAGAGGTAATGTACGAAGTATCCTCAACAGTGGTCAAACCATCCTCTAAAAGACAAGGTCAGCATCTCCTTAAACATGGTAGTGTATGAAAAAGCAGTTAATAATGATAATAATAATAAAAATAATAATAATATAATAATAATAATAATAATAATAAAAATAATAATGTGAACATTTATATTGCACCAAATCCACGCTCTAAAGCATGGTCATATTGCTACATTATTACTTTGGCCAATGGATCAGTGTGCTCTCAGTTACTTTTCAACTCCCTGGGGATAAT
>JAUTBQ010169262.1:0-73748 GCA_032361185.1 Lepetodrilus ovalis | reverse complement strand
AATAACTGAATGCAATGTTATGCATTATTAGTCTAACAAACGTACGGATAATTTTTATGATTTTTTTTATTCAGTTTAAAAAAAAAATTGTTGACTGGTTTTGACAAATCAGACATAGATATACTGGGTCCGCTCTACAAGTCCCTGTGATTAAAATCTGACTGGTAAGCAAAACAACCGGATCATTGGATCAATCATCCATCTAGTTGACTTAATATTTTTTATTTATGTATTTTTTTTTTAAGTTAAAAAATCTGACCAGAAAGCAGAGAAACCACTACAACAGAGACGGTTAAAACACAGGGTCTGACTGTACCTGTACTTGTAGACGATATAGTTACCGGTAGTAGTAATTATTACAGCGAACGCATTATTTTTATAAGGGGTCCATAAAATTTGACTTGCTCAAAACCTTTTTATAGCTACAGGGCCAAGGTAATATAAACATGTGTTGTCCAGTGCGGTCATTATCTATTTGTTTAATTGTTGTTGTTATGGTTCTACTAAAATATAATTATTCACTTATTCATGGAATAATGTTTTGTTATGTTGTCAATTGAATGTGTTTGTCATGTTAGTGTGCCAAACATGCTGGATTTCATTGTGGTGGTTGTTCAAACACCCTTCGAGATGAATATTTGAAAAAGTGAAAAAAATGTGTGAACCTAAACACTTCTAGAGTCACACTCGTTCACACAATACTCACAAAACCGATCTTAACTTCAAATAGAACCTCTATTAATAGTATTACACTCTCATCACAAACCTGTGATGTCACCTATTTCTGACCAAACACAAACATAGATACGACCTTGACAAGAGTTCCATCTAGGTCCTGACACAATTAAAATATTTTCCCTAGCAACTGAGATGGTGAGGTAAACAATAATAAGCTAATCCCACCCAACATCTCATCAGAGCCGCCTTCAGGCGACAATACATTTCAAATATGAATTGTATGTATTACTATACAAGCCATTCGGCCAGCAATACATGGCATACATATCAATACATTTCCATACATTTCAATACATTTCCATACATTTCAATACAGGTTTGGGCCATGTATTATTTGTATGAAAACTTAAAGCATGACGTACATGGACTGGACAAATGCATAAACTGATTTCCTTCTATTTTCCTACGTAACCCATTCAGCTAACTACCATAATTACTCTAATAATTTGAACCTTCTAAAAAAAATTAAACACCTAAATTAAGAGTGTCCAGAAAAATATGAACGTAACCATTTTTTTTTTATCAAATCTTAATGTTCTAAATATTTGAACACAGTCATTTTTCAAACTTTAAGCTTTCATTTATTTACTGTTTCAATTACAACCATATATATTTTATACTTAAAATCAATGCTCAAATGTTTGCTCATACATTGTTATTACCATGGTCAAGATGGAGCAATGTGCACCCATTTTACCTTCCCAACTCCCTATGGAGTATACAACTCAAGCTGTTCTTTAAGGTGCTAGAAGTTTATCATATACAATTTTGTCTTGTCAAATGTTTCTATAATCTGCTCTTTCGCCCATGAAACAAGCTACATGTACTTTTTAACCCTTTGTCGTACCTTAGATGCAATAAAGGTCACTGAAATTATGAGCTCCCTACCTAAACTAAAAGTCTGCATCCAGACCTGTTTACAAACATGGTCTTTTAAATTGTAACATGGTCTTTTAAATTGTAACATGGTGGTCTTCTAAATTGTAACATGGTCTTATAAATTGTAATATGGTCTTTTTAATTGTAACATGGTCTTATAAATTGTAATGTGGTCTTTTAAATTGTAACATGGTAGTCTTCTAAATTGTAACGTGGTCTTATAAATTGTAATGTGGTCTTTTTAATTGTAATATGATCTTTTAAATTGTAATGTGGTCTTTTAAAGTGTAACATAGTAGTCTTCTAAATTGTAACATGGTCTTATAAATTGTAATGTGGTCTTTTTAATTGTAATATGATCTTTTAAATTGTAATGTGGTCTTTTTAATTATAACATGGTCACTCAAAATGTCTGAAAAGTAAAATACCAGCATTTCTTATTGTATTACTGGTACCATGCTATGCAGCAGCGCTCCAAACTAACATTTTGAGTTAGCTAGTATATAAGGTGAAAAGGCACCAAAGGTGCTACAAGTTAAAAAAAAAATAGGTTGCCTGCAGTACAATTTAACTTGCCCCCTGTATGTTGGGCATCTGTTAGTCTACAGCCCTGGGTATCCTTATCCACTAAGAAGCCATAGCGCTCCCTTTGCCGATAGCTAATGCACTGATGAGAGAGAGCGCTATGGTCTCTTTGTGGATAGGAGAGCTTTGTGAAAGGATACCCCGATGTACTCATCTCCCTGAGGGAACACGGGAAAGGGTACAACTCCAAGCTACGCTGATTACGAGTCTGTCGAGTTGTCGTATGGCCTAGACAAGATCTGGAGCATGCGTTTAGGCTACATTACTTTTCTCTATGAAACACTACAATAGCCATTCAGCCAAAATAGCGTAGCGATGTACCCAACAGTCTGGATATTGTCACTACTCATCACAATTGCGTGACCTGTTGGTGATGGACCCACTGCAGTGGGAAATGAATTTTTTCTGTTAATTTCATTCCTATCACTAGACAACAAATACTTGCAGCTGCAGCTGGTGGCTATGACCTGGGACGGTGTGATCACGAACAACACACGTCTGTAAAGCATGATTAAGAAACGCTTGCTGATCGCTCCCAGTAAATGGGAATGATAGTTTCAATGCTCTCAAGCTCTTGGAGGCAATCAACAAAGGTTTATTTATCGCGTTGTTGTTCTTGAACACGTGTCGTGATGTGATAACTTCACCAGATACAACACCTAGGTGATACCTCCGGGAACCAGATCAAAAATTTGTGCACGTTGTAAAGATCATAATTGCTAATTAAATAGAAACATGTGGAAATTTACAAGGTAGTATTTTATATACAGTCAGATTTTGTTACCAGTATATTGGACACTTCTGTTTTTATGAAAATCGTACTTGTAAGCTAAACAACTGGATCATCAGATCAATAGATCAATCATTCATTGAGTTAAAGTACATGTATATACAGTCAAATCCTGTTATACTGGACACTTCTGGTTTTGTTAAAATCTGACTGGTATTTTCAAATGTATCCACCCTCCACCCTCCACCCTCCACCCCTACCCACCCTGCTAAAACAGTAGCTACAGCCCTGTACAACTACTACTACTAATACTACTACTACTAATACTACTACTACTACTACTACTACTTATACTTTATTGAAGCAGGCTAAAATTGAGAATTATCATGTTTACGTTGTACACTAACAGTAACCATGGAAACCATGTTAACAGCATGATCAGTAAGGATAGTCATCGTCGCTAGTGTCTGCAAGACAGCATCAATACAGTAGCCTCTCTTTCAAACAAGCCTTAGCGCTACAAGAAAAAGACACGCTATGTTTCTCTTTATCAGACAGATTAGCATAGAACCAGTAACCATAACCTTGATTGGGTCTCCAGCTCTATTAAAACAACAATGGCGACTTCAATAATTAATAACGATTAAGCTATGGCACTATTGGCACTAAATATGTAATGCTCATAAATCCCAGTTCAGAAATAAACAGATCCATGGAGACTATTCAGATCAGTGAACATTTCCTGCTATATCAGGAATGTACTGTTAATATGTATGTTATATAATGTACATGTATAATGTGTCTATTTTACTTGCTTCCTGCTAGCTGGGCCTGCATATAACAAGCTTATTCAGACATAGATTATGGACATTAATTAGTACTATAGTTTGGCATGAAAGGCATTGACATCCCTATCTTGGTAAATACTTCATGGAATCACTAAAACAAATAAAAATCAGGATCTCGAAAGATTTTGCACCATTAGCAATCACTAAATATTTTGAGTAAGTATTATTTTATGCAGAGGGGCGACGTCTGAAGGAAGGAACCAGCAAAAAGACTCAATTTCCACACACTGATGCTCTTCTTCGTATATCCGCACTAACTACCGTATATAGCAGGCTTTATGGTGCGACCTAGGAGCAAGTGTGCTTTTAATGCCAATTCAACCTTGAAATTAAATTCTGCTCAACTGTAGTATTAAAATATGAATTGATATCACAAATCTACACATCAATGAAGACATATTAAAAATGTATCCTAAGTATGCAAATAATATTTTTTTTACCGTAGTTTGATTTCTGTTCATAGCCATTACCGTAATTACTAAAATAATTCAAACAGGAAAAAAATAATTAAATTTGTAGCTGTTCGAATTATTAGAAAGAAATATGGTTGTGATTTGAAATGGTAAATACATAAAGGATTTTTATTAAAACATTTAATTTTCAAATATTTGGAATACATGTACATAAGATTTGAAATAAATGGTCATGTTCATATTTTAGGGTAGGAAAGAAATTATTTCTGACAATTAATTTAGGTGTTCAAATTATTAGTTTTTAGAATTATTAGAGTAATTGTGGTACGTACAGTGTCCCCTAGATATAACACTATTCAATACACAGCAGATTCAGATAAAAGGAGGGGTCAGATGTGGATCCCATTTTTATTTTTGTTATTTACCTGTACTATCGTATAAGGCTGGTACTATAAGGCGGTGGGTATGTCATGGACCCCAAATCCAGCGTTATATCGAGGGAAGACTGTATATACATACAGGGAATTAATGACTATGGTTGTTGTCTACCCTAGTACGAACCCTATCATATCATGAACTGTATCCTAGTGTGAACCCAACCCTAACATGAATCCAATCCTAGTATGAATCTTATCCCAGCACAAACGCTATCCTAACACAAACTCTATCCTAGTAAGAATCCTATCCTAACATGAACCCTATCCTAGTTTGCACCCTATCTGTTTCAACCTTATCCTACCATGAATATCCTAGTTTGAAGGCCATCCTAGTATGATCTCTATCCTAGTACGAACCCTATCCTAACATGAACCCTATTCTAACATGAACCCATCTTATTAGGAACCATTTCCTATCATAAAACCCATCCTAATATGAACTCTATCATATTATGAACCCAATCCCATCATGAACACAATCCTAGTATGAACTTTATCATAGTATGAACCCTAGTGTGGACCCACCTCATCAGTGGCCCGTACAGTAAAGGAGTATCTAGACCCGCCTCCGGTGGATAGCATGCTACGAGCGGTGATCACGCCAGACTCGGCATCGATCTTGAATTTCCGCGAGTCTGCGCCCGTCAGCGTGTACGTGACCTTGCCGTTGCTGCCGATGTCGCGGTCGACCGCCGTGACGCCCAGCACGAAGGCGCCCTGCAACGTCGGGTCCACGATGACGGTGGCGTAGTCCTGCTTATCAAACTCGGGCGAGTTGTCATTGGTGTCATCCACGTGGATCTCCACATGGGATGTGGTGGACTTGGGGGGAATTCCCCGGTCTGTCGCTATGACGACCAGGCTGTACTTGTCGCGCTCCTCTCGGTCCAGCATGGAAAGTGTGACGATCTCACCAGTGGATGGGAAGATGGTGAACTTCTCTCTCATGCTATCCTTGAGACTGTAGCTGTAATGAAAAGGTACGCAAATACATGTAATAATAATAATAATAATAATATATGCAAATAATAATAATAATAATAAATTTTTGTTATTAAAAAAATATGAAACTGTAATACGTCAATCAAAATGTAAACTATGGTACATTCATTTGTGATACTTATTATCAATTTTATATCACCAAAATCCCTTTTTGGTGATCCACATTGTTAGAAGTGCCAATGGCAAGGTATGGAGCTACGTTCCGTTTATTCATATAAAATGTGAAATTATTGATAATTATTGAGTGTTGGGGAATAAGTACATCAGTAAATAACAAGTTTTGGGTGGACAAATCAGACATAAATAGTCTCAGATAGTATGCTTTCAAAGGAACACACATGAATTAAATCAAACATGTACATAATCTTGGCTTAAGATTTAAAGGATCACAGCTTCCACAGGAACAAAAGGAAGAGAAAGACTTACATGAGAATTAAAGGGACACTTACACAAGAATTAAATGGACACTTGCACAATCTCGGCTAACCTCACAATCAAATTCACGAAAGTGATACTTACACAATCTCAGCGTTCTCGCCCTGGTCAAGGTCTGTTGCGGTGACGGAAAGGACCGGAGTGTTCCTGACCGCGTTCTCCATCACGTGACCCGTGTACTGCACGTTGTCGAACGTCGGTCCGTGGTCGTTGACGTCCTGCACCAGGACCCTGACCGTCCCGGAACCAGTCCGACGTGGGGACCCTGCAACGAAGAATAATCAATTATTATTGTTGTTATTTATTTCATAAAAAAAAAGATACACTCCTTTAAGAGGAAACTGGAAATAAAAATAAAAAAGTGATATATCCAGCTGGATAAAAATGTTCATCTGTTGGTACCACATTTATAAATTCTGAAAATGGAAATTTATTATTTTCACATTGTTGAGGATATAATTATTTTCATGAACCAAATTCATTTAAAATGTGGTCATTGTTTTAACATCAACCACTTTTGACAGGGCAAAAAAAAAAACTAATACAAAAAACTAATAAAAAATATATATTTTCTTTTACATTCATTGTTATGTCCCCTTTTAGAGTTATCTCCCCATTATGGTACATTCACCGAGTTCATGTCTATTTAATGACTAATAAAGAGGCCCCATCGGGTCAGTATCTATCTTCTGGAGTTACGACCTAGTGTTTCAACCTCTCCTCAAAGGGCTATTAAATCCTCACACCACCATGACAGTATTGCGCCATTACCCATACTGCACTAGATAATGCCGGCATAAATCTCTCCATCCGCTTGATAATAATGAAATTAGGTACGTCCCGAATCTTCGGCAGGTCAAAGGTCATGCATTTTGGAGACTTCCTCTCTTCCTAACAATGAAAGACTAGGGGTTTATCTGAGAAATTTATCTAATAACGGAAACAAATGGCTTGAGTTTTTCCCAACGAGAGTGGCACTTTAGATTATCTGTGTCTTGGAATCTTCATTCATGTTTTGAAATGGCGGAGGTTTTCTCTGCCTCCTCAGAATAAAGTTCAAAGCGAATATGTCTGTTATGTTCTCCATGGTGTACCGGTGTTATACGAGGGGTGCAAGTAAAAACAGACACAGCCCCGCCAAAAGTACTACAGCATGTAAATATTTAGTAGAAACACCTTACAGTACAAGTCACATGATATTATTTTCAATATTGAGATTCATATTTTCACTGTGCATTTAAAAAACAAATATATAACATTTTATTTCATTAATATTTTTTATTTAATTTTTTTTGTAATGGGGTTTAGAGTCGCTTTCTAGTATCTTTCAATAGCATCACGACTTGTAAGTTTAAGGTAGGAGGAAACCCGCAATTATTAACTATAGTTATCACAGCATTAACATAATGCAATATTTCGTCTGTGTAAAATTAATATTTTCCACACTGTAAGTAATTTATGAAAGCTAAGATATTCCTTTAAAGGCTCAACCTGTCCAACAGAAAATATGGAAATGTTGAGAAGAAGTGACAACATTGTTTTTCAGTAAAGGCACACATTATTTCAAGAAACTTTCCAAGAATGTCTATATTTCCTGTGTTGAAGGGACATCTTAACTCAATGATAAATATTTCAATTCTTGCTTCTCAATCTCATACACATGTCAATACCATCTGGTGAAAATAAATTTAAGCATGCAGAAAGTAAAGGAAAATCCTCAATCATAGGTCGCCGTTTCTTTAAATGTCTTTGTAGCTAAAACAGTTAAATCACACAAAATAGAACACAATAGGTAAATTTACAATATTATTTTCTGAACTCCATCTAAAAGTGTTCTGGGGTTGCTATACTAGAGGTCAAGGTCACTGAAAGATGTCTTCGAAATAAATCCGTCAGTAAGCAAAATTACGGTATGTTTATTTCCGGCTCAGATCGAGGCTCGACTCCAAACAGTAAAAATGTTCAAAACATTGTTGGATCTGTGACATAACCGTGAGATAAAAACACAACAGCAACACACCGTAATCTCACGTGGGGAACAAAAGCCTTTGCAAATACCACTTTCTCACCCTCACCGAAGCATCTCATGGACTTCAAAAGTCCATCCAAAAAATATGGGATACCGATGGCTTTAATCCAGACAGCAGGGCCCCCGAGTGCAGAAAAGTCATAGAAATGAGTCTGCATAGGTTTGAACAGAGACCCACGTAACACTCGGTGGTCTACCGGTATCTGCGAGTAACAATACGATCTGAGGGTAATATATACTCAACAAAATAAATTAAGGACCGGTAGATATTTTGTCGGAATTAGTGGATGAAATCTGGTGCAATTCTTCCTCCAAGGTCTTGAAGAATACATGGAACTTTCAGAAGTTTCAAATGTTTTGTAGCTTAAATAATATATACAAAGCTAAATTAATATAGGCTACAGATCTAAAAAAAAAAGGCTATTGGCCCTTCATTAATTTTGTTGAGTATATGCGAATTGAGGTTGCCGATTATTCTCCTAGGATTGACCCAAATTACTACGGGCATCTCTGGTTGACTCCCAGAGTAAGGAGGTTAATTAATTAAAGAAGGAATGCTAAACATTTGCTATGATACTGATGCGATATATTAATCTTCTTGATATGCTATTAAAAATTAATTATAGCAAAATATTGTTCTTTCTAGTGACTCATTAGTTAAAATGTTACCGGAAATTTATTCAAAAAAATATATATTTAAATAGAAATTGCTTTGATGCAAACAAATTACAATTACTTAATATGACACATTTACATTCCCCTCCACCAACTTGTAGCAAATCACAGAAGACTATTATTGACGAAAACCCAAACAACGCAATCGCTGTTGATCGGGCCGAAAATAGTCATTCGAGTTAGAAGCGTGTCTTTGGCCCAAAAAAAGTATGAGCTGTGGCACCAGGAAAACATGTCCGTCGGAGAAAAAGAAACTACTTTCCTAATGACATCTCTGGAACACTCAGCAGCTCATAGACTTTGATGTAACGAGCATTTCTCCTGCTAACACCACATCCTTCGGCTACAAAGAAGTCAGCCTCACACCGGCTTCATAATTGCATATACACGACCGTCTGCCAAACCAATATGCCGCACTTGTTTTTATTGGCACGGAGAAAATGGAGGGCATTTTTTTTTTACAGTCTTCCTTCACTCTATTGCATCCGAGGAGAAATGTACCTTTAATAGCAATACCAGCCTGGTGGGGAAGAGAGTAGGAAATAGCATTACAATTAGGCGTGCAGAGTTTCATGATGTGCCGATACCCACACAACATATTTAGAGGATGGTATTTCTGATATACCGATGACCTGACAACTTACTTACATGGAAATCTGTCTCATGAAACACTGATATAGAAACAAACTTTTTATGATAACTTACACATTATGAGACGATGTTTCTGACATACTGATAACCTGACAACTTATTATGGAGAGAAATGCCCAATGAATTATTGATACAGAAACATACTTTTTATGATTATTTACACCACTGTATAACATGATATTTGTGATATACTCATGACCTGACAACTTATTACAGGGAATCCATCTCCTGAAATACTATAACAGAAAAATATTAATATAGTAATAGTGTTAAGCTCTTCTCACATGCATTAGCACGGAGTAATGCCCTATATATTATAAAGTGATTATTTATTATATTTTATTTATTTGTCTATCGTAGTATGCTCACGTATGCCTCCAATGTTTCTGGTATGACCTAGGGAGGTGCCAATGAGGATGACACAACCAATGATAGACCAGGCTCCCGAGACGATGAAACCTTTGTGAGTACGATAAGTAGGGATTTGCGAACAAAACTTGGAGTTGAGCATGAAATCTTACTCGAAATGTTCCGTAATCTCAGGGCAGAATCATCTTTCAGAGAATTGATCCCATATGAGAGGTGCAATATTGTCCTGATATTTTCACTACCCCACGTCAGGTCTTTACAACTTTAGACATAGCTACTGGAAGCAAGCCTATGGCTTTTGCTGCCAGAATCTGTCTCACGAAATGTCAGCATGTTTCCTCGTATAACACTTCTACATGACATGTTAATGGAAGTGCACACTTTTTCTCCCATCCGCTGATATATCCCTTAATGCCCCCAAACAAGTGAAAGTTATTATGGTGAAGCATCTATCAGTGTTCCAATGCTTCAATAAGCCAAGTATTCATGTGTCAATTTTGATATTCATCTTCATTTCAATGATATTCAGATATGTTTTACCAAAGAATGACGTTAAAAAAATGGCATAAAAAATGGCAGGAGAGGGGAAAAGAGGAAGATATGTATTTTAAAAAAACCCAACATTTTTACAAATGTTGTAAAAGTAAAATTATATATGTAAATAACATAATAAAAAGTCACTAATACTATCAGAAGGAAGTCATTTTTTTATAATATCTAAAAAATGACAGTGTGAATAATATTATACAATATAGTCCAAATATAATAATTTGCATATAATTAAATAAAATCTGTGTCAGAAATTTTTACTTTTAGGTCGACGTGAATTAAACTTGCGCTCGTGGTATGGAAACATAACTAACACAGTGCAGTAATAAATCAACTCTTATCAGATTTCTCCATGAGCTAGGTAGTTTCTCAACTGGGATTTTGGGGGGATTGGGGAGGTTGGGGGAGGGGACTGGAGTTAACAAATCTAAAGAGAATCCTTTCTGGCTGAAGTCTATTAAAATCCAGTAATCACATACAGTGCAGATTCCTTTCAAAAACTCGTCCAGGAAGTATTTTGTGCCGGGATTCTTTCCATCTTTTATTATCTGATTGTCAGATGTTATCAGAACTGTCACGGGATTCCAAAATATGTTACCACCTGTCACACACACGACTCCCAAATACACTTACACTTTGACCGTCAACGCTTCTCACTTGTAGTTTTGCACATCTTTAATCAATGCTAAAATACGTTTGCAAAATGTAACATTTAATCCATTGTCAAAGCCAGTACAGGAGATGCAATAACATTAAAAATATTAACATTATTGAGAGTGTCATTGCTTAGCAAGAGCAAATTGCTGAATAAATGGTTAAAAAATTTAAAAAAATTAAAACCCAAGAGAATAACAATATTGACAGTTTGACATTGTATTGATAATAAATCATATTGAATTAAATGTCATGAAAATAATGATGTAGAAAAACAAACAAAAAGATGTGCAAACTGATGCAAGGAATCTCAAAAGAATAACAAACTCAATCATTCAAATTGAAACTTGTCAAAATTCTCAATTATCAAAAACCTTTTCACGAGAAATTAGATTTGATTTCATAATATCCTCAATGCATTGAAAATGACAAATAGTCAATATTATTTTTGACAGCTTTTAATAGCTCATGTTACAGTCCCTCAAATAGGAGAAATATAATTTTTACTCAATAATTCTTACATTGTTTCTCGTCGCAAATCGCCAAATGGGTGAAAGATTCCCGCAGCAACGTTAAATTCCATATTCACTCAATTCTTACATTGTTTATTCAGAATATATGTACAGTGTTCCCCTCGATATAATGCTGAAGTTGGGGTCCATGATATACCCCCTGCCTTATAGCCAAATCCGCTGTGTATGACAGTGTTATATCGAGGGGGCACTGTACAAGCATATAGGTACAGCTGTATGACTTATTCATACAAATCTTTGTGATATTTCTGTGTGGTAGTTACTTGTGATAATAATGTGGAATATATGATAATTCTATGTGATAATTATGTGTGATAATTATGTGTGGTAATAACTTCCTGTGATAATTTTGGATGGTAATAATTCTGCATGGCAATTATTTATGATAAACTGACAAATTGCGACATTAATGAAAGCATTCCAACCAGAATTGTTTTGAGTTGAAATGGTAAAATAACATCAATATCCCGGCCCATACGGTCTGTGATACAATATCCTGCCTGACCGAAAACCATCAACTTTTCAACAGCACTAATAACATATTCCAGATTGTTGATTATTTCTCGATAATTAACAACCTTAGTTTTAACCCTCCATATGCTGGGTGAATAGGTCACTCTGGCTTCTCTATGATGCTTTCAACGGAAGGAACGTTAAACAATATCATGAAACATGACCACTGCCGATCCTGGGATTTGAACCTGAGTTACTGGATTGCTAGTCCAACGCTCTACCTACTGAGCTAAAGGAGTTACCCTTCTGGCAAAGACCAGTAGGAGCACATGGTCACATTGGGCAACATTTCAAACACTTGTAAAAGGTGCAAACAAATCCAGAAACCGTTGGAAAGGAATGGAATGGAACTCTGTAACATTCCGTGATGTAATCTGCCGACCCGCTGGACTAAGACAACAGACAAGAGTTGTCTCCAGCTGGTAGCCATTTTCTTACGACTTGTCTTAATTAGGCGCTTGATTAAATACCTGATGAAGAGAGTTCTGTCTCGTAATGTGATTGAAAGCATTAAACTGTATGAGAACGACCCACACGTGGCCCATTCCGTCACTGACTTGTGTCGACTCTCTGCACAAAGTAAACATAATCTACTGTACAAGCATTGGCGCGATTCTCGGAGGAGATTCCAGAACAAATGAGATACAAGATTTCGTTAAGAAGATTTCCAATAACTAGCGATATTAATAGAAGCATGAGCTGCAATATATTGATAAAAATGGGCTCTTGATATTACGTCAATTACAACTTTGATAGAAACATTAAAGAACAAAAGTGAATACTTCTACCGTCTATGACAATTACATAGATTTCAGATTTTGGATAACGTCCGTACTTTTATATACATACTGTTGTAGAATTTGCTACATGTAGCATATGGTTTTAATCCAACAGGGATAAAGTTAAATTAAATAATTCGTAAACATTCTACACTAAATTGGTGACATCTTCCTAGACACTGGTACCCACACACACCCAATTAAAACATCAACTGACGATTTCCTGGGTCAAGTGTTAATGTAAAGAAACTCTGGGGGAAACAATTTTGCCGTAATTAACTGTACATGATTAAGACGAGACCTCTGCTAGCTTTCTAAAGGGGATCCAACACGTTCTCCTCTAGCAATTCTGATAGATTGCATTAACGGCAGTTTCCAGAAAGCATTTCGTAATAACTTTTCCTTCTATTGTAATGGAATTGGGCAGCCTCATCGGCTCCGTGCTACTGGAAAAACTTGTCGGAACACAACACTATCTATGGCGGCGATCTTCTGAGACACTTCCGATACCATAAATTTTTCCATTTGGAGGAAAAATCCTCATTTTGGTAATGTCGACATTATGGAGATAGTGGCTCGAGGATGACGGTTCTTTCAACTTTGTGATGAGGCGGCACGACTACGAGTTCGCAATGACTTTAAAAACCCTAGCTTGGTGCACAGTTTGACAGCGTTACAAATGAAGACGTATGTTACCAATTTGAAGATCGGGCTCTGCAACAATACAGTCACCGGTGTTCATTCAATTAAAACGAAGAAATCCTGTCGACTTCGGGACTCAATCCACACTTCAGATTTAGCCAGGAAATCAACCCTTTGTACGCGAAAATTTCAAAGTCAGGACGTGTAGGAATATTGCCTCACTTTGGGTCCTTGTGGTAAAATATTCAAAAAAATGTGACCAGATGTCAAGCGTGTTGTCGACAAGTGGAAAAAATTCTTTCCAGTCCAATCCCATCTCCAATGAGTCGTTTCCTAAGTATTCCTCGTCATGTTTCAAAAAAAGCCATGAACATTTTTATTAGCAAGAATAGTATATATTTTAAGAAACATATTGTATTCTATGCAGTATATTAAATTGAATGCTATATGGTCTTTGAATGGTAATAAAATATTTACCGAAGTCAAATAAAAATCTATAAATATCAATGTAAACCTTCTTGCTGCAAGAAGCTGTATGGATGCCTAAAGTCCAGCGATTAGTCGGACAATTCAGCTGGGAGATCGTTACTACAGCAGGGAGAAAGAGGTTAAAGAAACTAACATCTACTAACATACTAACTTACCTACTAGCCTACTACTATCACATTCTTGTGTATAACTAGGTCCAATGGGCATTTTACAAGTCAATTAGGAAACTACAAATAACAATCAAAGTGGCAGGCAATAAAGTGTACAGATGCCTCCATGAAGATCTCGTTCAATAATGACCTAAGTGATATCTATATCGCCACGAGCATGAGGTCGGTACCGTTTGCTGCCGATCCAATTATCTACGCCAATATTTCCGCGAGCTCGGAATGTGCTATTTTCCCCCCACAACATCTTAGGAATTTAAAAAATATTCTCTAGTCTTTGGATTGGGGATTTTCATATGGAAACATCATACGTTCACCAGTGTTTCCATAATCTGTGAAATGTTGATCAATTCTCGTTATTCGCACGAGCTAACATGCCATAGCTCAGAGTTGTCGACAGAGAAAGGATCTAGGGACATGCTTTGGGAATAGTAAGCCATTCATGCGTTTCGGGAGAAATTCAATATCTGCCCGATGAAGATGGTCTTAATCAAGTTCTTCGTTTTTTTGGACACCCTGTAGGTTTTGTGATATCAGCTGATCGTTTCTGCAAATGTTTGGTCCTCAATGTCATACAGATAATACGGGAGAGAGTGAGTGAGCGATTGATTTGTCGCAATGGGATGCTGTCACCCATATGCAGCAATGGTAGGGAAAGATCTGTTGCTGTTGATTCTGAATGGGTATATACCGGTAGCTGCTAAATGTCTACAAATGGGTTGATTCTGAATAGGTATATATCTGCTATATGTCTACACATGGGTTGTTTTGGACAAGTTGGAGGTGGTGGTGGTGGCGTGTGTGTGTGTGTGTGTGTGTGTGTGTGTGTGTGTGTGCATGCGCATGTGTGGTGTGTGCACGCTCGTGTGTGTGTGTGTGTGTGTGCGTGTGTGTGTGCATGCATATGCTCGTTTATGATTGATTGGAATGTGAAAGTGTGTGGGGTGTGTGGGTGGAAGGATGAGATAGGGGTTGGCGATAACACAGAAACGCTAAAATCTAAACTAAAATAACAAACTGCCATTGCATAGGAAATAGGCTACATCTTTAAATATTTACATTACATATAGGTATGAAAAAATTATCACACAACGTTTTACATAATCAAGGGTATCACAAAACATGTTAATTCTGACATATCAATATTTTCACTCTTGCTAAATGTTTTTCAATTTTAGGAATGTGGAAAATATAGCATTGGAACAGCTGCAAAATAAACGAACAAAAACTGAAGAAAGTGCTCTAAAATGAAGAATTTCCAAAATTACGAAGACACCATAATAATCCTTTCTCACGACTTTGAACAATGATGTTACCAGTGGCCCAACTAACATGGTTGCCATCCGAAAAATGTACATCAATTTTGCGACAATATGTGTCACAGCGGGAACCTAAAAAAATATGTGCATCCACATGTTTTGTTGATATTTTCCCACCGCTGCAAGAAGGTTCAGTAAGGGTTGGTGTCTATTGTCTCCCATCGCTGTGAGAGGGGCCCTGTATGGGTTGGCTATATAGGTGTCTCTTTCTGGCAGGCATTCCTCCTTGTTTTGACAGGTGGGAAACCTATAAAGTGCCTCGTATTACAGTTTTGTGATGCCTTCTCTACTTGTTGGATCGGTTCTCGAAGACCGTTCCCAGTCAACTCTCTGCCAGCTTACAGACAGATACCAGCTGGAGATGGCTAGCAGAATATCGCCGACATCAGGAACAACAAATACCAACTACGACCATTTACGTCTTTGCCAGTCTCCGCTGTTCGCAAGCCTTTTGTTAAGAAACTCGATCATCCCTTATCTTGCAAGGAAAACATCATGATTTAAATGTTACGGAAATGATATGCAACAACAATCCTGCAACCTGCAACGGGCTCGAAGAGACTTCCTCAGAAGTCTTTCGTCCCCTGGAGATCGAACACAAGGGGAGATTACTCTGTTTATTTTTGTGTAGGATTCGTAGCACAAATAGTCTGTGAGTTACGCTGTCGATGACCCGAGGTTATTTTTCTGTGATTACAAACCCCAGCCAATAAGATCCGATGCTGACAAGTTGCAAAGCTTTTAATATCCCAGTCTTCATTTCTTTACCATCCGGATATTCTAAACAGAACTAGCCAATTTGGCTAATATCCACAAATTGTGTGAAGCTTTTTCTTAAAATAAATCTGATGTTTATCAAATAGAAGTTCTCCAATATGCTCGGATCAAACAAAAACAGGGTATTATTACCGGAAAAGATATCCAGTTACAAGATAAATGATTCAATATAGATCTACTTATACTCTTCAAAAAATTAAACAGAGATAGCTGTAATCATAAAATTTGTATTTCTTTTGGGGAAAATATTTTCTTCTAAAGCAATAAGCATTTTGGGAAAGAACGGAGAATGGGCTACTAAAGAGTTTACAGAGAGTGCACAGATTGCCAATTACTGTACTGTAACTGTAAGCTGTGTGTGACAGTATAGTAGGACAGCCTGCAGGAACTATTTATTACAGTAAGATCCATGAGCCACGGGGGATGCAGAGGAAAAAAGGGAGATAACTGTACACTAAGTAGATGTAAAACGGTGAATGAATGACATATTGTTTTACATTACAGCAGGAAACTTTCACCCATAAACTTACAATAAGACATAAAATACATCGCTTCCTTTCATCATTTGAAATTATTTTTCAAGAATTAGTTTCGAACCACATTACAACTATCGAATTGCCTTACTTGGAGAGCTTGTCATCTCGTACTTTTCAAACTACCATCACTCATGCCTCATAAAATATCTTGATCACAAGATCAGGACCGAAAGCGGGATGTCTAATTGTGAATCCTATGCTCTACCACCTGAGCCATGCATGTTACAAAGAAAGAACGCAAATTCATCAAGTCTCTCGAAACAGTCACAGGCAGCAATCAACGAGCACGTGCTCCGTGGCGCTTTTGCGAAAGTGCATGGAATTGGATATACGTATGGCAATCCACGCAGAGAGGAGGCAATCCACGCAGAGAGGAGGCTTGCGTACAAAGTGCAAGTGAAAAAAGAGCTGTAATATCTGAGGAACACACACCAGCAGTTTTGAGTCGAATTGACTATTTCCCTTGATACAGAATTGAGTGAGCGAGTTATTGTTTTTACGTTGTAGCCAGAATCTTGATGCAGAATTGAGTGAGTGAGTGAGCAATGGTTTTACTTTGCAGTAGAACCTTGATACAGTGAGTGAGTGAGTGAGTGAGTGATTATGGAGGTGAACGTTGCTGCGGATATCTTTCACCCATTTGCAACAAATCTTGATACAGAAACATACAGACTAAATCAAATGCATATATTACACACAGACTAAATAGAAACATTCTTTCATGACCCGTTGAACAAAACAGACAGGAATAAACAGTATAAATACATGTACTTAATTTTACACCATAACAAATTATAAAACTGAAGGTCTTATCTTGTTTTCTATGAATACATTTTGTATATTTCTCATTTCAACAATAAGTCATGTTTCATGTTATACAAATGTCTGATCTAATTAAATCTAGCCAAATTTGACACAGTGTGTGTGGCTTGTTGAGGTTCATGACAAAACACGTGTTTCCGCTGAGATAAGGCCAGATCTCTGTTACAGCAACTCCTAGCTACAGCACCTAGCCACAGACTAGAGTCACTAGCCACAGACTAGAGCCACGAGCCACGAGCCACAGACTAGAGCCACGGAAAGCCCGCTGCATTACGGAAATCTCGGAACACATCCATAAGTTCCTTCGACAGATCCACGTGACGAGAAGCCTCTGAACACTTCCCATTTGTATCCATTACCAGGGTCAGCAGAAGGTGGCAAGGAGGTCAACAACTACTTGGAACCAGTGGGCAGGAAGATAGTATGGTCTCAGTTGGTGGGAATATAGTATTATCTGTGTAACTTAATTTTACCACCCATTTGAAGCAATTAACAACTTATTTAATTTACCACCATTTCTGTAGAATTTACTTGTGGTATTATCAGTATAATTAAATCTAATAACCCAGTTTGAAGAATCGAGAGCTTATTTAATTTACCACTCTTTCTATAGAGTAATCATATTAAATTCAATATTTTGTATGTTTGGTCAACACAATGAAGTTAACAATATCAATTTATATAACTCGGTCATTTATTTTTCCAGATATCGAATTGGAAAGATATTTCTCATAAACTTGATCAACATGGGCTTTGTTCGAATGCTCGTATACAGAACTTTCATGTTATTTCGCAACAAGATCAGTAAGACAATGATTGACGATGTGTCAATAAAAACTTGAAAAAGACAAGTTCTGAGTACCAAGGGCAGACAACTTTACATGAAAACCTGTTCTTGGTCCGAGTCTTTCAGTCAATGTCAAATAAAAAGTTGGGCATCAAAGGTGTTGCGGAAAACATAATTTACAAACTTGTCAATAAAACATTAAATCAAGCTTGCAATCTGGCCTGAGGTGAAATTCATGTTTCTATACGACACTATATATCGAGATTGTGTTGAAAGAGAAAAAAAAGTGTTTTAATCAAGGCAAGTGCCAACAACATGTATTAATAGTTTAAGTCCCCTAAACAAATATCTGCAAATGAAATATATAATGTTTTCCTTACAACTCTTCATTAGGCTTAAATTATATCAATTTATCTCAAGATTGTACATAAAGAAACCATTTGCATTATGGAAAAACTATATTGAAAATATAGTGATTTCATCTGGAATTTCTTTTTTTACAATATCTAAAATATGGTAATGGATCTGTTGCATTAGTAATTAGAATCAGTGTTATAATTGTACATGTAATTACCATTTTATTGTCTGTGTAGCTCATAAAAAAGGCTTTGTTTATGTTTATAGATTATTCTTGATAGGTATCTATTTAGAAATCTCTCCTAAAACAGTCTAAATTAAACAATGTGACTAACTTTGTTGATATAAATCTCTCAATCTGGTAATCTTGTTTCAAATTGTATACCAAATGGCTGCCAAACTTGAGATCTGTTCAGGATTTTTCTCAGTCTTACAAAAAGGCAGCAGCCTCCATGTTGACTGATGAATGCTGGGATGTGCCATGGAAAAGTGTACATACATCAGAAGATATCGCCCAATGTGATCCCCTATCACCATTAAATCAAGCACTTTGATTGGCTACCCAGAGGGGGGGTTTGGTAACATCTGTGTTTTAATTGGCTGGGTCCCACAAGGAGGTAATCGTGATAAAGCAATCTGATTGGCTATCTGCAGTCAGCTGGTCCCCCCATGTGACGACAGAGACATGTACATTAATTGGACATGTTTGCGATAAAACAGACAAACATTTGTCATTCGTCATAACCGAGAAAGTGCCACCAACACCCCTCCATATACGGTTAATCAGAAAGTGGCACAAATGCCCCTCCATACCCTGTAATCAATGGGAAAATCTTGATAAAATTCTTGATGAGAATTTAATAGCATGCACCACCTTCAACAGGCAGAACCTAACACCAGTGGCCTCAATTCATTGACAGATTTGGTCATTAAGAAATGAATTTTGGTCAATTTTTAAAAAAATCGACATTTTTACAATATCTAATAATTTAATACAAATTAATTACCATATCCAGATTTCATGGATATTAAGCTTATTCATTGGTAAAACATGGCTGGACTTGCTTTGACCACGTACAGATTTTGACTGGATGAATTTGTTATTCTGGACCACACTGATTTTGATCGGGTACATTTGTTCAGTTTTGGATGAATTATTTTGAGAGGGTACATTGGTTCAGCTTTGAACAGGGTACTTTTGTTCAGTTTTGGAACAACTATTTTGAGAGGGTAACTATGTGGCATGCATTGCAACCTTTTTGCTATATGTGTAATCGGGAACTTCTAGTTTAGGTCGAAACTACCGGTATAGTCTCGTTTCATGCATTAGGCTCCAGGTATTGACAGGGTACTGTGTTTAGACATGGTACATGTGGTCAGACAGGCTACATGTGGTCAGTCGGACCCAATGGCTAGGTCAAGGTGCATACATTCAGATCAGCACCATATACATCACGCAGAACGGACAACACAGTCGGACATAGACTACATTTGTCTGGATTAACTAGCTTGACAGTCCACGCAGTGTACATCTCATATCTTCACGCCAATGTTGTAAAATTCACAGTTGTGTATGGGTCAGAAGTTTAACATACAGACAACATGTCTGAGAATTGAAACCCTATCATTCTTCAGATTGGCAGTCGTTTGACCGTGACCAGATTAGAAAATATCAATTGATAATGCTTTCTCGACTTTCACAAAGGGAAGTACGTAAACATCTAATTTCACTTTGCATATGGACTTGTATTATTTCCAAATGTATAGAAACATAATATTTAATTTTCATACCAAAATGACATTGTGGAAGTAAAATATTATCTTCATATGGATAGAAATTAATTAATAACAGTTTAGTTAATTTTCTTAATAAAGAAGTAGTGGAAGGAAAATATTTTATTAAAAATACTATTTTCTTGGCAACAAAATATTTTCTCTGTGCTACAAAATAGCTGGATTTACCTAGACTAACAACTACTTCTCGTATCTTAGGCTGTCCGTCTTATCTCGTGGTAACTTCGTCTTATCTCGTGGTAACTTCCCTTCCAGTTGCACATCTTTTACACTAAGACCAATTCAATGTTTTTTAGTGGAGGTTTTTTATCGATAGCCAGACATTCGAGAGAAGAATCATGTTTTTTTTATGTTGGTTCGTCTCAAATGAGATCACCAAGTACACCATGCAGAATAGCAATCACCCGTAGAAGATCAACATGTATATTTACTTAATATTTACCGTGAAATTTACAGAGAATGGTGCAACACGTTATATATATTTAGAGTTTCGTCTGGCCTTGCTATTATGGATGTTATTGAGAATGATGAAAACGGTTAGGAAATAACATTACAAGCAATGCAATTCCCATTGCAGCATTTACTTGGGAATCTTTCACACATACAATATAAATGAAATAACTTTCTGTTTCTCCTCAACGACCTGAAGTAAGTTCCCAAACTACACGATAGAGAAAACACATGAAGATGCAACGGAAGAGAAGTAATTACATCATAAGTATAACTTTCTCATGCATGCTGTAACATGGCAATATTCAGACAGTAAAATATAACTACGTTCGGACGTCTTAATAAAACTGTACTTTACGTTTCAGTACTTGCATGTTTCGGCACAAATTACTCGGAATCAATGAGAAAACTAATTTATCAAGGCAATTCCTCCAGAACAAGCAAATAAAAATTTACTACAAACTTTAAAATTGATTTGAGAATTTGAAAAACTGAATAGAATCTCTTAAATTTCGTGGAAGTAAAAAAAAAATTGGTTCCATCGTAGAAGTCGATCACAAACACCCTACAGCTGTAATCCGCTACATGGATCACACATTTCTTTATATTAACCTTATCAATGCTGCAGGCAAATGCACAAGCCCTATAGATCAGTGATTGTGATAACTCCAGAAAAAAAGCATGGGTTAACATCTGTAGAATATCGGGTTTTTAAGAAATCTTCTTGCTGGATTCACAATAATTATTGTTCTGCAGGGCATTTCTCATTGCCTCCAGGAACGAGAAAGTTAACGTAATTATTGATATTTTAACTTTCAACTATGAGTATGATCACATTAATAAAATAGCTAATGGGTGCAATTTCTTGTATTTGATGCATTTTTTTAGCACAAAATGTAAGTTGAAATCCCAATTTACTGAAAATAGTACATTGTTCTCCATTGTGAAGATTATGTAAAAACTGATGAGTTGACACAATTCTGCTGTACCTGACAGTGAACATACTTTTGATACTGACAGTTTGACAACTAGTTATGAATGTTTTTAGTTACTGCTGCAGAAAAATACCAGGATAAGTGACACTTTAATCACGGCAAAAATCATAAAGCTTAAAGTTGTCTCACTCTTTCACTCGTTATATTCAAAACAGACATTATTTGGTAATTTTTCCTATTTTCTTTTATACAACAGTTATTTTTCTAATATCATTTACAAAGCCGCTACTGCAAGGGAGGTAATTTAGGTTCAAGTTAAGAAAGTAAACATAAAACATGAATAAGTATAAATTATAACATGCAAAAACTACATTCCTTCTGTTATTTATTTATTTTTTTACAAATTGCCTTTATCTGATTGCTCAGACGTAGTACGTCACACTTGACTGTAGGGAGTTAACACAGCTTACACAGATGTTAAAGGTGTCACAAAGTGCATGGATCCAAGTGTCAAAATGTATACTAGCTGCAATGCCATTACAAGGATTAAAAAACAAAACAATGATTTACACAATCCTTTCGAACTGCACCATCAATATCCTAATCAACATTATTCATAGAATGAAAAGCAACATTCATTGAGATTAAATATATTGGAGAGAAAAAATATATTACTGCCTGGATATCATTCGTTGCTGCAGTCACGGAGCCTTAGAAATCAGAGAGATATCATTCTTAGCATGGGGTAGACTTTATTACACATTAACTACTTAAACAATACATCCAACCGTATGTATTTAATCAGTTCCTCATTGCTGGACGAGTATGAAAAAAAAGGGTTAATAGTGGTATCGTATCAATTCATTATTTTCTTCCAAAATAGAGTCACTAAATATGTTTGTTTTTCATGGTGACACCCTCCAACGGATTATTCCACAATGAGGGATTGCAGACACTCTGTAACCTGATCCGCAGTGACAATAAAAAAAACGCTGACGAAAAACCGCAGCATTACAATTCGTCTTAATTACTAACCTGATCTAAATCTTTCGTCAAATGACAATGCAGCAAATAAATCGCTGATGCTATCATAATAACCTCCAGCTCAGAAAAGAAAATGCTAAATCAAAACTGTAAAATGGATACCTTTGGAAAAAACACACTGGTTATTAGCGTTTCGCGAATCTGGACCCACAAATTAATCCTTGCATGTCTTTTTTCTCTCTCCAGCCGAAGTTGCCAAACCAGCGATCGAGTTACCATAGAAAATGCAATGTCGGTTTGTGTTTCGATATCCAAAAGCTACAGTACAATACAGTGACATGGCCAACAAAAGACTACGCTGACATAAATGAATAAACATTGCGTGGCAAACCGTCATCAAATCCTCGATCGACATGCACCGACAGAACGGATCATTTCGGCCGTGCAGAATTAAACTTGGACATGCTGGGCATCACAATAGACATATTCGTAGTCCACAATTTGTTTTGAAATTTATCAGAAAGGTTTTGTCGATGAAAGGTGTACTGAGGACATGCAAGTTCAAATCAATGCGTAAATAAGTCTTGATATATTTTCCATGGTGGGTTTATGTTATTCACTGATCAATGTGGCATCTTTAGATGCCTTCAGCAGGTGAAAGGTTAAACTTACACATAGCATGATTATTTTTTTTGGTTAACATTACTAAATCAAATAAATTAATAAACATTCTTAATAAATAAAAAAAAAAATAACTTATCATTCCCATTTAATTCATTCATAATTTTAATAAATAATGTAATAATTAGAGTAAATATTACTAACAGTATTAGCGCTGCGAGCATGTCCTGGAGCATGGAAGCATTGTGCTATATAAACCTATTGATTATTGATTATTATTATTATTATTATTATTACTACAGATATTATCATGAAAAAAAGAAAGATGGCGGATACCAATTTCCATGGCAGCTAACCTAGTGACCATGTTATTCATCTTGGAATAGTACATCCAAACATATGCCAATATAGATCCAGGAATGCCATCTCCTGACCAAGAAATCGTCAATCGCCAACCCTTTGATGATTAATTAATTAAGTATTTTCCCTAATTAGTGATCGGTCTTATCAGGTATGTTGATGGTCTCGCCCGTATTGCTGATGGCCGTGCACTCGTATCGTCAATAGCGCAAACTCAGAGTACGTATTAATACATTTCATTGTTTCCTTTCAATTAAAACTCGTTACATTCGGAAGGAAAATCAATTCAAGGATGCTGGTGTCTTATTCACTCAACATGAACATGGGATAATTACTATATATGCTTTGTATTGAATATTTATGCTACACAAATAAATACATTGTTGACCTAAATAGCTTTCATAAGCAGTAAAAGAAAATAATGGCAGCACATGTTGGTCCTTGACCTACATAAAACTAATTATAACCTGTTTTTTCTTCTTCTTTAATATTTGAAACACTACAAGACTATGCTATTTACTATTTAGTGCTATCTGACAATGCTATTATTTAAGGAAATTAGTCTCATCAAATGCTAAATACACCATTACCATATTCAGTAATGTAATTAACATGACTAATTAAGCTTTGGTATTTATAATTTCTTCTTGGTTTCACTCATGCATTTTGTCTTTTCAAACAACTTTCTGACATGTTCAAAATTTCACATTTTGACCTTTACCGATCAAAATCGATTCCAAATTTTAGAAAGTATTCAATGAAATAACTCAAGCGGCAAAGTTACCCATACTTATTCATAAACTTCCATCCGCAGTGTGACTCGAAACAATAGGATGGTCTTCCCGTTACCGCCAATCGGCGAATACTTAGCCTAGCTGACATGAAAGCCATCATTGGCTTTTTCTGTTTACATGGTTAAACACCATCACTAATTTAGTTTGAGAGATAATCAAAATTCCTGCTGGTCACACAGCGTGTCCTAATGTATTGAAATTTATAACAAAACCCATTAGTGTTAAACAATCGAGCAGAACTAACAAAGAGATGGTCATGTTTAGTACAGCGATGGCCGTGAAGTACGACTAGTTTCTAACTTCAGACAGCGAAGCTTAAGAACCAAAAAGATAGAACGTATTTTGAAAAACTAACACAATTACAAATTTATCAGCCTCGTTAAAGAGAATCCATGATTGACAAAGAAACAGAATCACCCTGTCAGATTCATTGAGAGAATATCAACCTTTCCTCACCCTTCACCTGAATATTTCATTGAAATTCGAGTTAGAATTGAAAAAGTTCTGCATTAAAATTGTTGAAGGTACGTGATCCGTGCCCATTGAAGTCGAGCGAAGCAAAGGCAGTCCAGACAATAGAGTAGGGAAGTCGACTTGCTTTCCTGTTTGAGCTTCAATGGCAGCTTCAATGATGCCACGCTTTTAGTCACACGACGAACATTCCAACAATTTGGTACTGAAAGCCATCGGCGGATCTTTAATGGAAATAATGTCGCATTCACTTATCCACCTCTCTCTCATTCATTCATCGATTCAAATTGCGACTAATACCGCCACCCATCACATTACCATAATGGTAATAGTCTTCAATTATTATGGAATATTCCAAACTGGGATTAAGGGTTGTAGGGTCAGGGGCTCAACAGAATCCCTATGCACTTTTCTCGCTAATGGAATCGTAAAACATCTTATAATGTCTTCCTATAGAAAAAAATACAGATGACGGGGATTAAAAGCTTTCCTGGGTAAAACAAAAGCCGGAAGGAAAATAATTTGTCCCGAGTGTCGAGACGCTGCCTGCAAGTCTTCAAGAATTCCAAAGTGATTAACAGCAATATAACATGGAACAGCAGAGGAATGCCTAAAGCAGACATCGCCATTTCCCACGTGATGATCTTTAGAAATAAGTTTTTCAAATTTTCAAATATGATCAAATCTACTTGAACTTATACATGAAGTTCTTCTGTTTTTCACAAAGGGATCTTGATATTCAAATGTTCAAATTTAGATTTTGAAAGTATAGGGCACCGAGGTTCCCAATCGAAATATTGATTGGAAATATTGCTGATTCTTCCGTGTAATCATTTGATTTTTCTACGGTCATTTAACACATATGGCTTTCAAGTGGAAACATCATGGATAAAACCAGTATTGATATTACGCTTAAGATATTAATCAATAATATCAATTTATAAACAAAATTTACGTGTCTACTTCTTTCTTTTTCTTGACAAACAAGTTTCGTAAACATTTCCAATGTTGGGTTTTTACGCCAGAATTGATAGACAAGATATATATGTTTCAACAATATATTGATTCATAGAAAACAATATGAAAGGATTGTGGAAGACTATTTTTGAGCTATTGTGTGTGGGGTCTGAAGCCTTCGTACTTGAGCTCGACATACGAGGCAAGTTTTCTTTGAGGAATTCAGACTCATACCTCGCGTTATGTTCTCGCATACCGCAGCATGAAAATTTCTCAACTTCTTACGGAGAATTTACAAATTATTCCGCAGTTTTCTCATCTTCAATCGCAGCCACATGTCACTGCCACTCGTCTGTTATGAATTTTAAGTTCCAAACTAATTGGCCAATGTTTCCTGGTAATTCCTTGACAAGAAATCAATACATTCTAATTGTGGAGCCGTTTTCAAAGCAATCAGCTGTTGTGCTCGAGAGTGAAATGAAGAAATGCGTGCATCAACTAGAAAATAAAGCACTCCGGCATCATGCAAACATTCTCATGTATGGCGTCTTTTCGGAGCAGGCGGTGGGAAAATGTGCAACGGGACTGTGGACTTTGGCATATTTAGTGAAGGAAGAAATGGTTTTGTCTGAAGAAAAAGGCTTTGACTTCGTACCTCTCAATCAAAGATGAGAGAAGAATGGTGGATGCTTGACAAGCGGTGAGCATTCCATTAGAAGCCCCTTACAACAATGAGAAAAATCCTATGGTCTCACAAACTCTCTCGCAATCTCCTTCAACATTAGAAATATTGCTAGTCGTTGATTACTTTACGCCGCAAAATGAAAACATCGACAATTATAAGGAGAAAAAAGATAATCTCAACTTGAAGTGATCGGATCAAAATCTTGAAAACCGCAAACCGTGACTATAAGTAATAACTCATTTCTATTGAATTACTCGTAGACAGTAATTTGTAATGGTACCTATTTTATGAACATGTACTAATCAAGACATCCTCTTCAATTTCCTTGTATGTCTGCTACACTTAATAATGTACTCCATAGGGATGCATTTGGGTCCGTTTTCGTTAACAAAGAAACATGTGAATCCTTCAGTTCACACCCCAACCCCAACCCTAGAAACACTTTTTATGTGTACTGTACCACACACAAAAAATACTACCAATATCAAGCTCTTCCATACACTTCCCTCCACATATTGAGCCGTTCTTTTCACCTCCCAAGGGAAGGTGTAAATCTGTCTGGGGAGATGTGTTTCCTGGTGAGCGTCTCACAGTAAACTGACCGTGAAATCAACATAAACATTTTCTCTGTGATGCGAGGGGCTAGACGGAATAGCTGGAATGGAGCCGTCTCCAGAGCCAGAGATTCCATGACGGAGAATCTACATCAAACAATGATCCCTCCCTCATGGGATATGGAAGCCCCTTATAGCAATAACTATATACCTGCGATAGCGCTTGGAAAGTATGCTTATGTCATTAATGAAAGAAACCCTTACAACAACGACCATTTTTTTAACAACTTATCAGCTATCAGAAATTGTTTCAATGGATTTTTTATATTTTTTTAAAAGACCTTGGGGGGCTTATATTATAAGAGATATCTTTACGGAAATTACAATTGTGAAGCATGAACGGAGGATTCATTCTCCAACTGTTCAACATGATTCGTGCCAAAACCGACAAAACTTTAATATTAAATATTGATTTTTGCATTGCATTCAAAAGTTGGAAAGGAAATATTCTGTGGGTGGTGACCTTCTGCGGAAACCTACGGGAATTAAAGATTTTTGTGCCAAGAATGGAATACGCCCTTGAGGTACACAGATTTCGAAAAGTTCTTGAACCTTCCCCAGGTGGCCCCTACCATGTATAAAATTAGAATTGTATAGATTCTCAATGTTAAGGGGGAAATAGAACCGCAGATATGTTCTCGCTGGCAAAATAGCCTGGAGTGCACGGTTTCTTCCACAGAGATCCCGTGGGAGTCGGCACATGTCACGTGGGACGTCGCAACTGACGCCGGCGACATCTGCTAGAGATGCGCAGACGATCTGGAGACTGGAAAAGACTGCGATCGGAATTACGCTAATTATCGCCCGCCCCTGCTTTGCCCCTATCAACCCCTGAAGGGTCTGCTCATCCCCCGAGTTGGAGGGCCAGAGTTGGGTGTTGGGGGCAGGATAGCGCTCTCACGGATCCTTAGGGATCCCAAGGTGCTGAAGTTTTGTTTCACAGCTCCCTTAATTGCAAAGTCGACTTGCATTAAAGGAAACATATTTCAATTCTAAATCAATAGAAATTCTTAATTAGGCTGTCAGTCTTTCTTGGACCAGATGTGATTGCGAAGTTCATTTCTCAAGCTGTCAATGTGTCAATTACGGTCACCTTTGTATTTTGCCTTTACATCTTCATACATATATGACAGTCTTATATGGAAGTGTAGAAATACTTAATCTATTAATAAAACTGGTCGTGATTTTAATTTGGATCATTAGATTTGCAATCTGATATTTTCATAAGACATAGTAAGAATGACACATGGGAATGTGATAATGGATATGGTAGAAGACACAAAAACAAATTCGAAACAAAAACAATTCAACAAGGCTAGTAACAAAATCCATTTAGAGTTCAAGAAAAAATGCACTGTGGATTAATTCATCTTCATTTAACTCTACCTACGAAAATAAAATGTCTTTAAAAAAGATGGAATATGTTAAATGCAAAGCGCAATCTGACAAGCCAAGGTACTAAAAACTATTGAATAACCTCACATTGAAGATCTATTAGGTTCTGCTTCAGAAAACAGCATTGTACCATGCAAAATAAAGATAATCTTCTGGCTCCAGTTCGAACCCAATACTATGTACAGGAAGTAAAGGAAGCCACGCTATCGCATTGGGATATGGAAACTTTCCTTAACAGTATCTGTAGAACATCTCTACTTCTTCGCTGACCGAGAAAGGATTAAGACATGCCTATTATTCCCTCGGGAAACGGGCGTGGCTAATTTCCATCAATGGACAATATTGCTGAGCTCTAGGCGTGTAACACCCAGAGGCTTCAACTGCACAGTAGTCACACACAGAGCATGTTCAGTTGCAGCCGTCCATGTAAACAACAATAAACTCACACGTCCCTGGGAAAAACAGATAGGTGGCTTCCTCATACTAATCCCAGTGCTGGGGAGGAATCGGCATCGATGGCCAACGGAGATACGGCCGTTTATTATCTCGACCACGTTATCGGAATTGAAACTATATCTTCCTCCATGAAAGCTGAAACAGCATCATGTAGACAGCACATTCATTTGAGAGCAGAAGTTGAATTTCAATTAGAAGAGAGGTGGAAAAAATTTGAAGGATGGTGAAACCAAAGTTTGAGTATTTTATCCAGCCATTCTGAAGCACCTGGGGGAACCCTGTAATTCGCCGGCAAATTGAATTTGTTGTTTACACAGATCCTGGTAATCGTTGGACTGGAATTCTCCGAGTCTTGTCCGTTCAGACATTTATCACGGGATCTGTGCAGGAGGACCTAATTGTCCGTGCAGTGCACAATAAACAAACATCTCCAGGGACCTGCCTGACCAGTTAAAGATGCATTCTTCGACAGCGATGCAATAACCGATACAATTGCTTCGTGTTTATTGCTCGGCCTGACTAATGGATCGTAAGGTACACAAACCCTCTTTCTCAGTGACGTTCCCATCAGATGCCCGGACATAATAAATATTGAAATAAACCTAACAACTGCCACCTGATGGATGGTGGCTCCGATTGATTGACGCATCGCGAAGCTTTTAACACAACATGACCTGCGACTCCGGTAAAGACAAGCAAGCGCCATCGTCTGCCGGTCAGACATCGCTGACGCATCCGACAGTGATGAACTGCGATGATGAATAGATGAACTCCGTTATTGGTTAGCGACCCTGGGCCCAGACGGGTTAAGGGCATTGACAGTCGGAATAAAAGTATAGATCAATGCTAGGTATGGCCAGTGAACTCGAACAATGTTTGTCCGTTTTCGCAAATAAATATTGAAAATGGTCAATCGAGGTCGGGGTCAGAGGTCGAAGTGCCTGGTCAAGAATTCTGGACAGATGGCGCTGTGCTAATGTGTATACATACAGAGAATCAAGTGTGATTTTATCGATGCACTTCACGCAGTTTGCACTGGTAATGGCTTCAATCTACGGTGTTTACAGTATTTTCTCGTAAATCCTGCAGAATATTCTAATGGCGTTTTGTTGACAGTTGTCATGAACAAAATGTGTTTACCATATTTCTGAAAAATCAGCTTCCAGTGCTGCTACAAAATGTCATACTGTCGTAAAACTTAACAGTTCTCAGGTTCTGTCAGAAATACACTTTCCTGAAACTGATTTAAACTTCATATTTTCTTTTTTTTTAAATTACTGCTAGAAATATACATATATATATGTATTTTTTTAATGAATAATTTTAATAACAAGAGAAATTGTAACAAAAAATATGGTGGTACACCATCTACTTTAAATTCAGACATTACTTTTTTTTTTAAAGTGGACAGGGGTCACTTTAAGACAGGAAAAGAATCTGTTTCCATCACTGTCAGTGAATCAGAGGCAATCTGAGAAATTGAAGTTCAACCAGCAATTACCGGTAGTCCCGCCACTTGGTAGCCCACACCTCCGCTCTCTACTGTGTGAAGTTACTTATGTATGGCTGTGGACCGATTGCCTCCAATTGGGGAGAAAAGTATGTTTCCGAGTGGGCAATGGTGATCGATATACACATACACCCACAACCCGCGACATGCAGATGAAGGTGTGCGATAGCTTTAGTCTGTGTCCAGACCAGAGCCAAGAGAGCGATTTGTCATTTTCCGGAAGCGGAAGAGTTAGCGTCCGATTGTTCGTTTATCGGTCTTCTCTGCTAAGATTTTCCGTACCTTCCGGACATCAAATACTCTCGCCACAAGAGCCTTCCGCTTTTGGAAGTCAAATTACACGGGCCTCTAGAAATGTCTTTTCTGCATGGTGCACTCTGCTGGGATTTGAACTCAGAACCTTCTGTTTTGTAGTCCGACACGCTATCCTGCCCCCTATCGAGTGCAGATGGTGATGGTGTTAACTGTCATTCCACACTATTATTATTAAGAATACAAATAATATGTTTGGTTAATCGGACTCTGAATATGTTTAAACAGTAATAAAGAAACGGTAGCCTACGGTGTAGGACACCGACTGGAATGGACCGTTGGTTGCAACATGTAAGTAAAAATCCAGATTGATTTATTGTTAAAAAGCATGTTATTTTTTTTTAAAGCTCCTTAACGACTCCTTGATGAACTGATCCGATTCATAAACAGCTGACCCATGGAAGACGTCTACGATTCGAAATTCAATACCTGTTTTGTTAGAGGTCTAGTAACCTCCACTTGGCATATTTGGATAAGGTATCCATTGCTGCCAACAACTTTATATATCTATCAGAAATGATCCATGGTCAAAACATCAGACAGACAAAAGCCATCATCTTTAGACACATGGTTCTCTAGCACATGTTTTCCTACTACGGTTGTCGGCCATGTTTGTGGTCGGACCTCGTTCTCCCTCTTTGTACATACAGATGGCAAAACTTGGGAGGTTAACTGGGGTGAAACTAGCCATTACCAACTGTTCAAAGATAAGATTTTTCAATCAGGTTCCAGATTTGACTTGACCATGTGTCCTCTTTATAGTCCCAGTAGAAGGGTACCAGTTCCAGAAATAACAAATCCCTGCTACTGTTTGTTTTAGCACATCGTAAAAACACCAGTTTATGGCCTTGCTTTCAGGATCTAGATGATAGATGTAAACAAATTTTGTCATGTGTCTTTGAACAGGATCCCAATTAATATAACTCAGATAGCTGCCGATGCCATTGCGAATTTGTACGCGTTATTTTTTAACGAAAATGTCTGTTCAACTTAGAATGCATGAACTACAGAGACATTTTTATATAGAGTCAAGACAGACTGATTCTTAAAAAGATAATGTGCTGGTTTTTTAAAAAAAATTTTATTCCACGTATAATCTAAACATTGTCAACATTCATTCAAGATACTATCTTCCTAAACTGCATCAACACGACGCAACACAACCGTAACTTGACGTACCAAGAATGAACCAACGTCTCCGCTGAATGCACCAGATATACCTCAACATTATCACCTCCTCGCTGCTCCTATAAATAAAACCCGAACAAACAAAAAACTGGATCCGTGCAGTTGGTGGAGATAATTTAATGTTGTGGGAAATACGTGATTTACAACTAATTCCCGTGTACATCATCAGCTCTCCACACATTGAAGTCAGAGTTTGAGCATGCAGCTTATTGAACCATGGCCGGTTACAGCTGTTGGGGAAATAAAACGGAATAAAAGTCGCGTTTCTTACGCCAGTTACTACTGCTGCTTGATCTCGAAGTCTGACATACCGACGATATAATCCACGACGTATTTACTCCAAGTGGGGAGAATATATTTAGAGGAGGCTATTTTGTCTCAATTTCTGGGCACTTTTGAATAAAGAGATGCTCTACTCAGACAGATTTAATGATGCTAATTTCTTGGTAGGTCAAGAAGATTTACTCTGCTACTAGACAAAATGAGCATTTAGGTTTATATAAGTGATATAATGTCTAGTCTATATAATACAATTACTGGTATGTTTTAAGATTTTAAAAAATACTATGTAATTTGTAATGTTAATTTAAATAGTAAAAAGGCTTTAGGACAATAGTATATATGGGCATGTCAAACAAAGATGAAACTACTTGCATGACAACTAAATATCAAAATGCAGATAGCCTGTAATTTGCAGAAAGTATATTAAATGTTAACAATACAGAGGCTTTAGGAAAATAGTATACATGAAAGCAAATCTGCCAAGTCAAATGCTCATGATACTACTGACATGACAACTAAATATCATTACGCATACGTTTATGCATCACCACTTCAAACGAGCAGTCTGTCATTACCTCTGATTTAATATTCCTCTCAGCATTGTGGAATTGTCCCCTAGGCTATAAGAATTGCACACACGAAATCACAAAAATTCAGCACATGAATACATGCAGATACACACCTCCTTGTAGTAATACAGGTTACACTTTGTCAAGCATCGAGTGCCTTTGTTGTCTTAATAAGTGAGCGAGTTCAATAATTATTAAAATGTGATTTATTTTCTGCCTTTTTGGGGGACTAAACTGACGTGAGAGACTACGATCCTTGTTCGCCGAGATACATTCAAGTGCAGACGTTATTCATGTCTGAATTAATAGATGTTTTGCTCTTAAATTTAACATTATGTTCATTATCATGAAAACTAATTTTTAGCTCTGTGGAGAGGATGTCAATATTTAAAGCCACATTTGTGGCAAATTTCTCTTTCTCAAATATCATTTTGCTAAAAGCAACTAAATGTTTCTTTAAATTGTATCATGATACACCCAAAGACATAAATTAACCATCTTCATTAAAAACTGGTTAATTTGGCATTAGCCAATTACATTTCATATATTATTAACGAATCATGCTTTTTAATTAAATTTTTAGGTCGTTAAATCTAGAAACCATCTGCAGGTGAGCATCTCAACCACGAGTTAAATCAACGGCGACAATATTGGCTTCATATCATAAGGCAAACACTGGGTTGTAAAAACGCAAAGAGTCCGATAATTAATTAAACTTGATGAGCATTTTCCTATTCCAGAGATAATAAAATTGTCATAATGTCTCCCCAGCCGATGGGACATCATTGTTGGGATGGGAAGCTTTAATGCATGATTTATGTCCCTTGGATATGGTCAGTAGTTACCTGCGGCCAATCAGCAGACAGTTGTCATGGAATCGGCAGGCCAATCAAAGAAACAGGTGGACTTAGTGCAAACGTCCCACACAATAGATTTCTCATAAAAATGACCGACAAATTGGACAGGTGTAGAGGAAAGGCTATATTTCAAGTCAGAATGATAGCAATTTACAATGAAACAAAATTTAATTAAAGAATTTTTAGATTTATTTCGAATGAACTTGTCATATATCTTGAGAAAGAATTAAAAAAAAAATTTAAACAGAAGGAAGGAAAATGAATATTAATTACTAAAGAAATGTAACTTAAGTGTGGTATTTTCATATATCTTGCTCGATTAACTGACACACTATTTCCTACTTGGCATATGACAAAATAACATTGGGTTCAAATATCTTTTACTAGATAGCACAATTGTAACATTCCTTCAAATGTCATCTTAACCAAATCGGGCGTCACTTGTACCCCGTGTGTTTTAGGGCTTTCTGCTCACAGAATATTTTAAATAAAAACATGGTGTTACATTTAATAAATTAGTAAATCGATCTGATAAGTAATTAAAAGTGCTAAAAATTGCTCTTTTAAACTGACATCAGATGATGAAGAAATTATGGTAGGTACTGCCAAGCAAAAATTTAATGACTTTAAGATGATTAGTTGTTGTCAAGTACTGCAGTATATATATATTACCAGTAGGCCTATTAATTTGATCAAGATCATAAAATCCCAATTATAACATTAAAACATGCACTAAAAATACATAAACTTTAGAACAGATGATAACATAATCTTGTATAGTCGTATCAATTTCTATTCCATTATCCAACATCATCACTTGCAAGTGCCCTTTAATTTTTATACGTTTACGTAATTTTTTTTATAGCGAAATTGAACTTGAAATCAAATATCAATATTTTAGGCAATTTTCCCCTCATGGTCCGAGTTTATCGGTTTTGAGCAAGCAATTAACTGTCTGTGACGATACGAGAACTATGGGAGATGATCTAAATGTGTTAAGGTTACATAAAGTCACGCAATATTGGAATAAAAGAACCTCATTAGAAAGAAAATTATGACTCAACGTGCTATCAAAAGTTGGGAATAAGTTCAATTTAATGACGATCATAAAATAGAGGAGAAAACGTCATGATTCATGATGCAAAATAAACATGGAATTATTTATCTTTTTAAAAGTAATCAATCTTTAGAAATAGACATTCTTTCAGTCTTGGTAATACGAATACACAAATATTATTTCCCTCTAGTATATGGACTCTAGAACACTTTGGAAACATACGGAAATGAATATGTAATTTAACATTTTCCCACAAAGAGATGAAATGTTATTTCCATTTCAGAATAATTCGCAATTCCCCAGAAACGGCGATGCCATTTACAAGTGAAGTTGTGCACAACTATCAAACATCAAAGGCTGTTTGAGCTAATTCTTGTCGGCCATTTTAACACAAACTGTGAACTGCTGGATCGTCATTAGAAATAAAAATGATATTTCAAACACGATATAAAAATATGGCCAATTGATATCCTAAAGATCTTGATATTCAGGAAGCATTTTTAAAAAAAATAATTTGTACGAAATATATTTTCTGTCGACTGACAGTCGAGGTTGGATTACAAGCAATGGTTTTAAACCATTTCGCCATTACATGAATGTTCAGATTTTCTTGACAAGTGCCTCGAGGCGTATTCAATCTTTTCAAACTTTGCTTTCCAGACAGTTTAAAGTTTTACTGATCAAAGAACACGACATGCGTACAGACATCGTAACTACACCCAACACTGCGCCACACAACGCGGCCTTCACTGTGCCCGGTTCTATACGGCCTCTTTAGACGAGACTATAGCACTTTAGATGTGACCGCTCCACCATAAAATGACAGGCTTTTAACATCACTTGTCCTTTTTAACATCACTTGTCTGTCTTAATGACAAATGCTTGCCATGCTAAATTTTAGCGAAGCAAAATGAATATCAAACCAGATGATCAAAGATATATTCGAAAATAGAAATTTTGGGTGCGGCATGATTCCATAAATAACACAAGTATGACCGAGAAACACTCAACTTCTTTAAATTTAAACTCTTCTTCATTGGCGGAAATGATAGTTGATCTCTATAGAGTATAGTAACCATTTCACGTTCACGATTTCAATATTTCTTATTTCAACATGGTATGGTGAATTGAAAGAAATAGTGCCACCTAATTTTTGTTAGTGAACAACTTGCAATTGCATCATACGGTACTCTAACGTAAAACAGTTAAGAAAAACATTTTAAAAAATCCCAGATGGTTGAACTGGGAGTTTAGAGACGATTCTGTTACTCATATCATTTGTGCATGAATGTGCACATTATGTTTTGCATGAAAATGTCATACTTGAGCTAGGTAGGATTTCCATCGACGGTTGGTGCTAGCTTATGGAGTATCCTTCCACAGCTAAAACAAGGATACCCACTTGGACATGTTATTAACCAAGTAAAACCTCCTTACCTGAATCTTTGGCGATGACGATCAGCTTGTACTCCGGAGTTGTCTCCCTGTCTAGTGTGCGGTGAACAGTAATCTCCCCTGTCGAGCCGTCGATCTGGAATATCCCGTCGTTCTTCAGCAGGGAGTAGATCACATGACTGTTTGCAGCCGAGTCGTCGTCGTGCGCCCGGACCGTCATCACGTGGACGGGCAGGCTCTCGGTGTTCTCCTGCACGAACGCCACGTACGGCGAGTCCACGAACACCGGCGCGTTGTCGTTGACGTCAGTGACACGGACAAACACCAAGGCCGTGGAGCTGAGAACCGTGTGGATCCCACTGTCCTCCGCCTGCACCACAATCCTGTACTTGTGGTCCCGCTCGTAGTCCAGGTTCTTCTGGACTCGCAGGACGCCGCTGCTCATGTCCAGGTTGAGGTCGTAGTTGTCGTCGCCGCTGATGATGTAGTAGCGGATAATCCCGTTCAGACCCTCGTCGAGGTCGCGGGCCGTGACCTTCAGGAGGCTCTTCCCGACGGTGATGTCCTCCGCGACTGTGGTCTCGTACTGACGCTGCCGGAACTGGGGCACGTTGTCGTTTACGTCCTTCACGTGCACCACCAGACTCTGCGTTGACCTCAAAGATGGCCGCCCTTGGTCGTGTGCGGTGATGGTCAGTGAGTAGTTGGCGATCCTCTCTCTGTCCAGGTCAGTGTTAACCATGAGGTTCCCGCTGGTGCTGTCCAGTGTGAACGGGGATCCGAAGCCGGGGACGTCGGCGATGCTGTAGCCCACCTGCCCGTTGGTGCCAAGGTCTTGGTCGGTGGCGACAACGGTGAAGACGATGGCGCCACTCTGGGAGTTCTCCTTCACGTAGGTGGCGTTGGGGGACTGGAACTCTGGGTGGCAGTCGTTGACGTCTTTCAGGTGGATGTTTACCTGCAGCATCAACATCAACATCGTCATCATCATCAACATCATCATCATCAACATCATCACCATCATCTCTATTATCACCCTAACAATACCAATAATAGTACCATTATCATCTTCATCATTATTATTGATTGATTTAATTATTGCTTTACGTCGCGGCGGGAATATTGCACCCATAGGCGACGACATCTTCATTATTATTACTATTACTATCACTATTAGAATCACTACAAGTACCATCAAATTTATCATCACTATTATTATTATCATCATCATCATCATCAATATAATCTTCATTATTGTTACAATCATCACCACTATTAGCATCACCACTATCCATAGTATCATCATTATCATCATTACTTTTACTATCAACACTACTATTAGAAGCATCACCTCCAAGATCACCATTATCATAATCATAAATTACACATACAACTGTCACTGATGTTATCGTTCCACATACACATTATCTAGCTACAATCAGCACTGAGGATTATACTATCAAAACTAACATTGAATATTATCTATTTATTTATTGGAACATTATACAATACTCATAATGTCAACATCAAATAATGCCATTTTTTCCCCATTACCTTTGATGATTTGCTAACCTCGCCAAGAAAAGATCAAATTTTCCAATATTCCCCTCCTCATAATTACCACCTCCAAATTAAAACATTTACGATCTAGGTTACCCACCCACCCACTAAGCACTATGACTCCCAAATCAAACATCACGGGGGACAACCCCGATACATAATGAAAAAGTTCTATGACAGCTATTAATTTTCATTTCAGCATAGTTGTCAATTTTTTTTCCCGTAAGCATATTATCAATTTCATAATCTTAAACTCGACAGGAAATGTCTTCCGTTTTACCCATGAGGACTGGGGGCCAGGACGTCGCAGGAAATTACCAATTCCTTTTATCTCAATTACAGCGGAGAATGTTTAATCGACTCCGGACAAGTGCTCGGTGAATAATTGATGCACAACATTCTGCACTGGTCAAGGTGGTAAAAAAGTCCTGGGTGCGCTCGAAGCAATGATAGAGGTCCCTACAGTTGAAATTACCCATAACCCAATGCTCCCTTGACATTAAACCCTCGATTTTTTCGTAATAAAGCTGTCGACGAGATGGAATGGCATGATTTAATTGGATGAAGGATTGATTTCCAAATTAAAGAAATAAAAAACAAAATTTCACTGGATGAAAACTGTTAATTTTCGAGTAACAAAAACATAATTTCACCTCCTGAAATGTAAGAATCTGCAATTTTTATCAATTAAATTGCATATACATGAATCTGAATAGATAATTATCGGAAATTATTGTTTCTGCCTGAGTGGTTCCATGCTCGAGATTGTAAAAATAAACGAACAAAGACGAGAGGTGTAATTACAGTTGCTGATGTTGATAATCTGCCACTAGGGGGCTCTGCCTGATCAGTTGCTATGACGATCAAATTGTAGCTAGGGTCCTCTTCTCTGTCCAAGCGTGCAGTGGTATAAATTGTTCCGTTTACTGGTCCGATGTTAAACTGGTTTTTCTTGTCTCCCCCTGCCAGAGAGTACCGGATCATGCTGTTAATTCCTGAAAGAATAAAAGCAGAAATTTTGTAAAAGCATAAACAAATTAATAGAACATTTTGAAAAATAAATATGTAAATTATTTCATTTTTTTTTCAATCGTCCATTCATTTCTGAATGCAAACGTTCTCTCAAGAGTGCTTAATGTTGTTGCAAATGGCAAGACGTTGCAAGGTCAATCATAATGACGACGGCAGAATTATCTATAGGGTAGACATAGCTCCTCTTAATGGGCAATATCGTGAAATATCTGAAGCAAAACACCACATTAGCGCTCTCGCAATGACCACATTTGATACAGCTTTGATCACTGGCCGTGAATTATTGTGTATGTCGTACAACAAATAACTTAGGCAACACCACTTTAGGATGAAAGTTAACACGACAGGAGTCAATTACGGTGTCGTCATTTACGCATACCTTACCATGGAGAGTCATGCATACTCAATGAAACACTTATAATTAAAGTCGCACTATATCTGAAATGATACGATTGATATACTATGTGCCGCCCATTTCGAATGTCAATGAAACACATATAAAAGTCATGCTATATGTGAACCATTACAAAAATATCTTGTTGCAATTTATTGGGTGGATCGATAGAACACTCAGTAATTAAGTCGTGCTATGTCTTAAATTATATATATAGGTATTTCGTTTATGTCTGTTTGGTATTGATGCGTACTATGTTTGAAGAGCACTATAACAATGGGGTCAAATGGGTCTGTTACGACACCTACTAGTATTTGGACAGGTCATTGAGTATGTCTGTGTGTGTGTGTGTGTTTGTATGATAGAGAAAGAGAGAGAAAGAGAGAGAGAGAGAGAGAGAGAGAGAGAGAGAGAGAGAGAGAGAGAGAAGACAGAGAATGAGATATGAGGGAGAAAGGAAGTTGAGGGAGAACAGTGATAGAATAAGATTGAGATGGATAAGAACAGTAGCAAATGTCACTTTTGAAAATATTTTAGCTATCTAATGGATAGATAGACAAAATGTAAATACATGGGCCTCGTATTAGTCAGAAATTATTTAAATATCACATAAGAAATTATATATATATTTACAATTCACGAACATGAAACTAAATTTAGTAATTTTAGATAATATATAAGGTTAAGTTACTATCTGTTTAGATCTAGAAGAAATTAACTTTAATGTTTCAGTACAACCCTGTACCATGCACTGTTTCATTACAGTATCTCCAATTATCTATAAAAGTATTTCTTCAACTTTTTTAATCGAGATAAAACAAAAATCTCAAAATCCCACATTTTCGCACGATAGAACAGCCGGCATTACTGATCAATTATGATACAGCTGGTGTAGCACTTGTTAGGTGTGCGATACCACATCATATCATGATACATACTCTTGTCAAAATACAGACTGATTATCACCGGAGTGTGCACCAGTACCACTCCGTACCAAGTACGATATCCATAATCAGGGCTGGTGATCCAGACAGACTGGTTCCTATCGTGATCACGGTGATTAATCACCGGTGGTGAAGTCAACTGTGGGGGTAGCCTCACCACAACCACACGTGACTAGATAGCGGAACATTTTAGACGCAGCAGGTGATATGGACCGTGAACTCTAAAGAACAATGGAGGAAAGCCACATACGTATACTGAATCTCATTCCATTATGTTTTGGCAATGGGACAGAATACTTGAAGATTGCATTGATTGGTTTTAAATGTAATGTAAAGTAATGAAGATATATTCTTCCTCATGTTTCTTACTTTTTTTACCATTATTTTCTCATTTTTTTTTTCTTACACCATCTCGCTCTGTCTGTCTGTTGTCTTTCACTTTCTTTTACTATATCTCTCTCTCATTTCCATTTCAGTCTTCTATGCCCCTCTCTCTCTCTCTCTCTCTCTCTCTCTCTCTCTCTCTCTCTCTCTCTCTCTTATCCCCACATATCACTCAATTACTCACTTTAATTACACACACACACACACACACACACACACACACACACACACACACACACAAAATACACGCACACACAAAAAAGCCACCGCCTAAAATGGCTGTCTATTAATCTCAATACGTTTAAATTCAAACACGTCTTTTTCCCTATCTCAGTGACATCTCACAAGCAGGATAGTTAAAAAAACATTACATTCTGGAAGCGAAGCGAAGTTGATCCACGAACATCACATGGAGTGAGTCACATGATCGAGTGTCTAATTATCAACAGTATCGCATTATTGATTCCAAAACACCGAACTGTAGATGATATGGAATATCTATTGCTAGTACTAGCACAAATCAACAGTGTTTTCACATTCTCGATGCACGATTAGTATACATAGAACATTGATTTTTCATGGTAATGTGAAATTAGGTTCTCAATGATATCAAAATCTTTAAAGAAATCTATGCATGTAAAGCATGAAATCCAATACGAAAAAGTTATTTCAATTCTAAGATAAGATGGATCTACTGCACTTTATGAATTTGCATTGGAATAGAGAAATTGATATACATTGGAATAGAGAAATTCAAACGCAAATCATACATTGACACCAAAGAATTCAAAAGCAAACTGCATTGGCATAGAGAAATTCCAATGTAACCAAGAATTGGCATAAAAAATATCAATGCAATAATGCATTGGCACTGAGGAATTCAAATGCAAATGATACACTTGCACTAATGAATTCGAAGGTAACCATTCTTTGGCACCAAGGAATTCAAAGGCCAACCATGCATTGGGTCCGAGAAATTCAAAGTCAAACCATGCATTGGCACCATGGAACTCCCAGTCCCGTGTCAAGACTTGTCCAACCCAATACCTTGGACACATCACAAATCAATGCCACCAGTCATTGTGATAATAACCATGTTTATTTAGCTTTTCTTTGCAAGCATACCGACAAAAATCACACCCTGTCACAGCGACAATGATAAATTCGTCCCGTTTCTCATTGTGGGGGCATTTTCTCCGACCTGCTTGCCGAATCAATTCCCAATTACTCAGAATTTGTCTTTACAACAGGTACGCTGGGTGTAGAGAGACGAGCTTCCTTTAGAAACATCCTGTGTTGCTGGGGACGCTTGGTCCCGTTTATTGACCGAAGATGGACTAATCACGAGACCTACTTACTGCTTTCACACCCTTCGGGCCTCGGCAAATATTTCCCCATCAATGCCACGATAATGGCCTCTTCCTATAGGTATTTTCTGAGACAATCCTATTATTCGCCATTATTTCATCTAATGACTGCTCTTGGCGGTGGTACGATGGTAAATCTCTCGATGAAGACAAAGTTTTAATGCTTCATAGTCGGAACGTACATGGAGAATTGGTGAATGAGAAGATTTAGAGTAGAAAAATGCCTATCCAGACAATATCTTTCTCGTTAGTGAGTGATTTGAGGATTAACACCTTTTCCATCAGAATGTAATGGTTATTTAACCCCCTTACTACTGCATGCAGCTAGATGCCCTGTAGACCTACAGTTCAAATTATTCCAGTCATCAGAGTGTCAAGTACTTGTTGCAGCTTAAGTTGCAAGAAAAAGTGAAAAGAAAAAATGAAGGAACTGTGCATTGTGCCAAGACATTAAATTAACCCTTAGAATGCATGTCAAATTCGGTGGCCCCTGGAGACTCCCTGTTTGAACAGTTTAGGTTAATAAGAATTGAGTTATTATTTGGACAGACATAAATACCAATTATCTTATTCATTGCATCAAGTCTCAACTTGCCTGTATCCAATTTGGAAAGCTTACAATAAATAACAAGTCAATTTTCCTGGCAAACTTCTATCAGAAAGTATGGTAAGTATAATCATAGAAACAATATACATTCCCAGCATCAAGCAGTTCGGCTAACCCTACTTAATATCAAAGAGATTATGACTTATCAGGGCTGCGCCGGTTGTAAGGGAAGGAGCATATGATATACGCATTACAGAAGCATTTATCAGGAAGACGGTATCCACTGTCCCTTCCAACCTTGTCAAGTCCGCTAATGCTTTATATGAATAATCTTTAAGGGATCTTTAAAGTCAGGATATTAAGACACCAGATAAAGATCCCTTGTCGGGCTCCAAATCAATGACCATTATCGGCGAAAGACATGGAGTGGTCAGTCTTGAAGATATCTCTCCAGCCGTTATAACTGGACAATGGCCACTGGTCAATATCCGTCTCTTCAGAACCAGTGGGGCATAATGAGCAATGAATATATTGCTCTTTAATTAAGGCCTAATTGTCATTTCTAGGAGTGAAGGAAGGTGAATATTTAATATTATTGGCCTGGGTTCGTTTCTTTTCAATGATCACAGACTTCATGGTACCTACTTCAATATGAAGGGGCATTTCCAAAGTGGAGATTAGTAGGGTTCTCAAACGTGTCCAAATTGATTCAAATCCTTATTAAACTTTCTGTCTTGGAGTCGTTGTATCGGGACTAAAACTCTAAATCTCAACAAGTGAAAACTGATTGCAACTAAACATTACGATAATTTATTTATTCCAATTGGTTAAATAGAAACGTGTGAAATCAGATGTTTCAAAAAGATTTCTGTAATCAAGATCCCGTTTATTTAATTCCAGTGATAAACTCAACCAGATCCAGCACTGTGTTCTTTATAGGTGCTGACAATGTTTACAATACAATTTGTATAACAGGTTACAGGGATATAAACTGTAGACCCTGCATTAGAAAACAACGGATGTGCCGCATTCCGAGTACACCCAGCATCTGCACATTGTCGTGCCTTTGTCATAACATCCTGGTACTTTCAGGAATTTCCCATTTTCGGTGGAGGGGTATTTTCCACATGTTTTATTTGTTTAGTTGAGCAGATTAACAAAACAGCTGCAGCCCAGACAGATTATTCTATGATAAATTTTCATCACTAGTTATCGTTTTGTGGATGTTTTCGGGTAAAATCTGGAATTTGTCTTACGATAATTCAAAAGATAACTTTTTCCCCTCATAATAATGTACATACAATTATGTCAATTATCCATTAATCACTTTTTACAAAACAAACTCGGAAATCGTTTTCACAGCGTTGAACTAATTTAAAAATCTATGCAATACAGTCTTCACACATATTCTTTAAACATAATTGCTTATGATTCTAATAATACTGTAAATGCTGACCTACACAGCTATGAAATATGTGTATACCATTATTAATACGAGTTAAGAAGTTAATATGACCTCTGACAATATAAAACATGGCCAAAATCTAAGACAGTACATGTAATTGGTGAAGGCAGATGGAAAGGAACTATTGGCCAATTCCAAGAACAAAAAGGCTGGCTGCAATTTGTAAGCTATTGTAAACATGCTCCACTGTCAAAGAAATATGCCACCCACTCAGACCATCCTTTTGAAGGTCTTTGGGTCAGGGTCGAAGGTCAAGATCCTTCACAAACTCCCCGCATACTCTGACTTTACTGACTGACCATCAGAATGGCTGCAGTGGGCAGATGTTTCTCAGACTCGTAGATACAATCCATAAACATTGTAATCCCAAATATTGACAGTATTTCTCGTAAGCTTTTAGGGTCAAGCCTTTGTGTAGATACATAATAGTTACTCTATGTCCATTGTAAATATTTTTTCAGGTTTTCGGATTCACCAATGTCATGTGACCAGACCATGGTATGATTTGTAGATTTTCTTTCTTCTCTTTGGAGAAATGTTTTTGTAGGTAAAAAAAATATATGCATAGCTAAACCAAATAAACAAAGATTAATTATTCAAATGAATACATACATACATATATCATTATTTCATTCAAATATATAATGAATTAATGTTTTACATTGCAGCTGGAATATTTCACCATTACGCGACGATCATTCACTAGGCATCACATAAACTGCCATTCTATTAACTATCCAAAATTGAATATTAACCCTCTCCCTGCTGAATTAGGCACAGGCACAGCACTTTAGGGCATCTCCGGTTGCCTGCAGCATAGAGAGAGTTAAAATATTCACAAATAATGAATAATTACAATTGCATCATTTCCGAATTTTAAAGTAAAAAATTGTATTTCATGGATTTTGCAATATGGTTATTATGGGTACAAAACCGGTAGCAGCTGTTGCACTATTGCTTAACCCTTGCCCTGCTGGATTAGGCACAGACACTGCTGCTTAGGGCATCTCCAGTTGCTTGCAGCAAGGAGAGGGTTAATCATCCATTTTAGAAAGTCTATTTCATGGATGTTGCAATCTGTTTTTGTGGGGTTGAAACCTGTAGCAGCTGTCGTATATCACAGAGGAGGACACAGACTAGTGATCCTAGACAAAAACGTGTACTAGACAGTTCTAGACGTGAATATTATTCATAAAGTCGGACTGGAACAAGAACAGGACAAATAATTATTCAAATATTCATTGAAAGTACGTATAAATAACATCGTGAATGGTTGCAAGGTGGCAAGTACAAAATTACTTTTATATACGTCTGTCAAAATGGCTGACTCCAGACATCGCAAGCACCGCGCGGATGAAACAAAGTGACAGCACAAATGTTCCGTAGCTCACTCGACAATGCTGCGATATACAGAAATATATTCAGGAGCCTACGCGCAAGAATTCAAATTCATGACATGGCTTTGCTCCATCATTAAAGCAAACCCGAGTCCTTACGCATAGCTCGGAATGTATATAAATATTATTGTATTATTCATTAACAAGATAAAAATGCCATACAATGTTTAACAATGAGTTCGTTTCAAATAAACTATAGTTTTCAGAGGAAAATCATCCATCTTAAAAACAATAGTAAAGAGCAAGTGGGTAAGTTATTGTTCTATATCAGTCATCACAGCAGAATCTTAAACACATACGAGATGATTTTAATTTTATTTCAAAATAGTTTATGAATTTATAATCAACAGGATTAGACAAAAGGGAAAGACCTACTGTAGAGCCTGTGATGATAATGATATGCATACGAAACTGTGGCTATAAACATGCAGGCATACCAAACTGTTTTCAAAATTACCGCTGGCCCAGCCATTTCTCCCAATGCTAAAGGCATCCTAAGGGCCAGTAGAAATTCACGTTTTTTGTAAACATTTGTTATTTGTATCATTATTCAGGCCAGTAAGTTTCCAGTGTTAATTTCCAACTGTAGCTGCACTGCATGCTGGGTAAAGTAATCAAAAAGGACATGACGATTACAAGAATTACCTCTATACCAATCCTTATTTCTGACTAAAAATATTTTACAAACCTCCACGCTTTAACTCTCTAAACTTGCATGAATTCCTTACCAAACTATACAAAGTAGAAGTCTCTATATCGTATAAAAGGCATAGTTCACTCATGCACATACTCCTCTTACCATTTCTCTAAACAAACTGACTTGAAATTACATTTCTTAATATAATAGGTCTCTCTTTAATTTCAATGCAACCGTATTCAATATGAATAAAATCCTGATGATATTTAAGGGATTAAAAACAACTCGGAACTCAATGGGTAAAAATGACTCATAAATATATTCTATAATTCTTAATATTATCCCAATGCACTGAAGCAACACAGCATTGCCTATGTATATTGTACTGGTTGACACTGACGTGAATGGTATGTCAGATTTTAAAATACAAGGATTATATCCCAGCGGGTATATTGTGTACAGCCCCTCCCACTGTCCCTCCCGATGTCCCTGCCCTGTAACATCAAATACTACTTTCCTGAAGCAATAGAATACATGTAATGGCGCTACAAACTTTAAAGGAGGGTTATGAAAATGGTGTTTCATAGGCAATATGATAATAAATGTACTCTTGATCACTAAGTGATAGTAAATGTATTATTTTATTTCAAGATAATATACCATATATATATGCCTGATTGAACATAGAAGAGCTCATGATGGTGGTTCAGATTTGGGATGTGTGGTGGTTTGTGGTGGAAATACAAGGTTTGGGTGGGGTGGAGTTCATGTGGGATGGGTAAGGTGGTCAGTTGGGTGGTGGGGTAAGGTGGTCGGTTGGGTGGAGCTCAGGTGGGATGGGGTTAGGTGAGTTTAAATGGGATGGGGTAAAGGCAAGTGCCATATGGTGTCATGTTGCATTACAGTGTCCCCTTGATATAACGCTGAAGTTGGGGTCCATGACATACCCCCCACGTTATAGTAACTGCCTTATACAATATCACAGGGAAATAACGAAAATAAAAATGTCTGACCCTGCGTCATATCCGAATCCGCGGTGCATTGGAACGTGTTATATCGAGGGAGTAATGTATCTTATAGGATTTGAAAGATATGCAAGATATATAATAACAATATCTATTAAAATAAATAGATTGAAAAAAAAAACCACCATAATAATAATAATAATGAAAATCAAAATCATAATAATAATAATAATAATAATAATAATAATAGTAATAATATATGCCTTTGTAGTGTATGTCGTCTACTGTTACACAATGTTTTGTGCACTGTTAAATGTTTACTGCAGGTTTATAGAAAACTGTTTTGGGAGAGCGTAGCTTTGATGTTGGTTTTAAAGGATTGTAGAGTTGGGCAGGTCTTGATATTGAGTGACATAGCGTGAGGCATCATAGAAACTGAAAAACACAACACACACTCATCACACCCCCACACCCACACCCACACCCCCACCTCCCATCAGGAAGCAATGACAGACCCATCTCTTCCAGAGACTTTGTTTTGTCTATCATTGGTTTTGACAAATGTCTGGACAAGACCGTCCAAATGGATGTTTTGTCTGGATGCATGTCAGCTGCCGATATCTACTTTCAATCTGTAGATGGTGTTAACCGTGATTCATCTGTGTCTTCAAATATCTCCGCAATGACAACAATCTTTTACATATGCGGATTCGGATATAAGGCTGGGTCAGATGTGGATCCCATTTTTATCTTTTGTTATTTACCTGTACTATTGTATAAGGCTGGTACTATAAGTCATGGACCACAAATTCAGTGTTATATCGAGGGGACATTGTATTATTATTATAGTTTATTTAAAATTGTATTTGTTATTAGATCTGTTGTTGTTATTATTAGTAGTAGTAGTAGCAGTATTTAAATTTTTTCTTTATTTGTTATTATCATACACTTTTTTTAATTATTGTATTATTACCCAAGTTACCAGGATGATTTCTGGGGGTGTACAGGTTTTTACAAGCTGAAATTTCATGTATGCCCCAAGATCAAAGGTCGAGGGGTGTACGAGAAATTTCAGCTTGCAAAACGTCCTAAGCAGTTCATAAGTACTAAAAATTTGCCAAAATGATTTTCTTCTTATGTTAATTTGTGAAGAGATCTTTTCTTACTAAGAAGTTTGTAAGTTATGAAGTTTTGAGAATACGGCCCCTGTATGCCCCTGAAATGAATTTATCTAAAATCGTAATAGTTCTACACTTTTAACGCAGCAAATTTACTAATATTCATGTCAAAATGTCTTTCTAACGTGCAAATCGAGGGCATTTACAGTTAAGACTTTCAAAGTAATGTCATGTAATGTTAACTAGTTGACCAACAAGTATTTTTAATAAATACTAAAACCTAATTGGCTCCCAATACTGGGTTAACATTAAATACAACCGACACCGATCAATCCCTGTTTTCACACAGAGTATTTTCATTGGTTGAATAATGACGTAATTATTTGCTGAAAGATTGAGCCGTAATTGCGCCAGAATGGTATAAACAGTTCCTTCTTATGGTTTAAACATATTTTATTCAAAATGAATGAGGATGAGGAAACAAGCTGTAAAGCTTATTTTAATGCCACTCCTTCTTATACCGTTACTTCTTATTCATTTAATTACTGGATAACAGATAACAGACTACAGAATATCCCTATTTATTTTGCATTTCATGGGCTTTGGATGCAAATCCCTTGGTATGGTATACATGCCCTAATGAGGTATCTAATTCAGCAGTGGTCTGTCTAAACCTGCGTAAAACAAGATCCAGAGAGATATTAGAATTCCGATACTCGTTACTCGAACATACAACAAGATAACATGGACAGAAAATACCCTAAATCCCTCGTGAGGGGAAGCGTTACAAATCGGGAGATGATTGATGAGAAGTAGTTGTGCGGTAAACGGTACTTCCAAACAAGATACTACTTGGCCAATTACTATTCAGGATTATTACTGTCATCATATTTAGAGAGATATCTGTTTTCTCGCTTTTTCTATCATCAATCCAAACATATCAGAGCAAAAGCATCCGTCTTTTCCATCTTTTGAAACACGAAAAAACAACACGTGATAATTGGATGACTATCTTTCGGCAATGTTTTATTACAAAATAAGGTTTGATTATTTATCTTGAGAAATATTTGTGCCCCTTTCACAGCTCTAGTATTCTGTATAAACTGACAATTATCTCAACACTATGAACGGTAGGCACGAGGGTGAACTCTACACACAGCATAAGCTCCTGGCAGGGCTTTGCGTGATGGCGTCCTCATTTGGTGTATGTTCTGAGATTACTGTGTTTGCACAGAAACTGATTCTGTTGATATGAAATACAGGAGGCTTCCGGAACATAATAAACTGTCAGAGAAACCATCTCTATACCTCGAGTCCTAGTTACTTGAACAAATATTATTCATAATCTCAAGATGTGACTATTTGGTGATCCATTTGCTTTTGTAATGAGAAAATAACACCTTAATGAATAATTATTAAGAAAATGGAGAAGAAGAAAAAAAGACATAACTTTGCTGAGAAAAGAAAAAAAATCCGAAATGGTTTCTATGAAAGATTTTGAAGGAAAAGAAACATAGGATATTGCCATGTATATTATAGGATGAGAAGGCGTTGTACGTAGATTTCGAGTCGGAAATGATTTTAACACCACAAGATTGACTTATTACAGAAAGAAATTGAATGATCCAAAGTAATTTGGACAATATTGAAAGAAAAATTGGATGATGCACGGCAATTTAACCGCCCAACATAGCAGCATGCCCTGCGGTTTACGGAGGAGAATTCTGGCGGCCATGTTGTTCTAAGTTACAAGGGTATCACAACATGCCTTGATGAAATGCAGAACCCATTTTCATTAAACTAAGCCCACACCTCGGTCCTACCAGATGTGGAGGACGTAATAATCAGGGCTGTAGACAAAATGTCAGCGAGTCTATTCAAACAATTTTGCAACGAGACAACGAATTAGGCTTGGAAAAATCCCAGCTTTAGAAGTTACACTGCTTTAAATTTCTCCGAGCTCTTGTATATTCACACCTCGGGGAAAATTAGTCAATATTCGCAGCATTTCACCGATAACCTATAATAAGAAATAATCACTCAAATATTTTTTTTATCTTGCCAATTGGCTTTCCAATGCGAAATGCCTCGTAACCATGATTTGAACACAAATTCAAATTGGTTCAATTTTGTCTTCTTAAATCCGTGGGTAAGATCATAGATGTCAAGACGGCATCTGTGCCAAGAATCCCATTCAGATTAATTGAGGTAACTTGCCAGATGTGAAACAGATACTACTTGCAACACGACATTCTATCAAAGATGATTATTTACTTACAGCTTTTTGTAGCCCTAGATTTTTAATGACGGGTTTTATATATTCAACTGTAATTAAAGACACATTTAATATTGATTTTATTTCGAGGAATGGAGTCCTAAGGTACAGACAGTCCATGATTTCTGTCACAGAGCTGAATTTTATTGCTCCCGGTGTATCAGGTTCACTGGTTGGGTCATGTGGGTCACTGAATCAGGAATTGCAATACCATGTAACATTGCTAATAGGCCATGTCAGAACAAAGTTATCATAGGCCGTGTTGGCCTGTCCCTGGATAAACCCAAGACGGCTTCATTAACCCTCTCCATGCTGGAGGCAACCAGAAATGCCCTACAGAGCAGTGCGCGTGTAAACTCCAGCAGGGGAGGGTCAACACAGCATTGGTAACGTCAACAAACGGCTAAATTTTGGAAGGAGTATCTGCTTTGTTTTAAAACAAAGATTATTTATTTGAAGTCGATAGAATAGCCTCGAGAATATTTAGATTCATAAGAGTACGATGTTGTCATTATTTATGATACCAATCAGACTTGTAGATTGAAATACTCAGGGTAGAGTAGCACATACAGTTACTTACTAAATAGGAATTGAGTGGAATTGGTAAAGGAATGTTGCTTAATGCCACTTGCAACAATCAAAGAAAAAACATATTAATTTCATCGTTGCAAGTGGCATAAAACAATGACATTCATGCACATTTACTGAAATGAACAATCTAAGCATTAGTTCCTGATCTTGTATTGATCTGCTCAGAATGGGAAGAGAACCTGGGATAACTCACTAATGATGTCTCACAGAGGTGAACTAACAATGTTGATAATTATCCATATCATGCTCTATTCTTCCCTGCCATTGGACCCAGAACATGGATTTTTAAAGTTTGATGCCCCACCCATCTCAGTACAACCCCTCAATTAGATTAGATAATGACCTTTCAAATTACAGCGAAAGACAAAATCAAATTATATAATTACCTACTAAATTACATCCCAACTCCAGCATTCATTCCGATAAAAAAAAGACTAAATTTACAAATGAGGTAAAAATTGACATTTCTTAATGTAAAATAAAATCTGATTATAAAGGTATTAAAATGTCATTATTACTTCTTGTCCTCAAGTGCATGATAAATGTAATTTTCTTTATTTCTATTTCTGTCTGAGCCACAGAAACTATGATCTTTGAAAAGCTAGTGTTCTTCTTATAGAAAAGAGGATGTGTATATTAGGAAATTCAAGCGTCTATTGAGACCTTCTCAGCATCTTGTGCAGTGCTATTGTCAAGCTATTAACAATAACATATTTATATGTACCTCCACATAACTGACTCCCTCTCTTATTCTCCTCATTACAACATATTCAAAACACATATTTCCATTAACTGCTGACACTCGATCCAATTTGTCCACATTGAAAAGACACCTATTCATAATTCTAAAAAGCTTTTCAGACGAATCTGTCTATATTTATTTCTTTTTCTCCGACACACACATTCACTCTGCTCTGCTGAGCATTGTCATAAAAATGTGACTATCTTTATTATATTTGCCAGGTCACGTGATACTTGGAAGCCCATTCAACTTTCAGGGCAACAGGTGCTTATGATATTCAGAGGACAATGTTCAATTTGAACATGACATAGTTTAATGTATTTGACAGCAAAGTGTAGACAGCAGCCCTAATATGCTCCAGTGTCATCAGATACTGACATGCACCTTGCAAATATATACATATCGATAAAAACATTAAATTTGTAACAATAAAACTCATCTGCATATTCAATTAATAACCACCTATTTCAATATTCCATCTTTCATCATGGCTTTAGTTCATTTGAGTTGAAAGTAAGTCTTGCATGAGTAAATCCTCAAAATGTTGTTGAAGTATTTGCAACCATTAACTTTACAGTCTATTGCACTTAAGTAAAACTACCCAAAATTAACTCCACGAGGCGAAATTAGCTAGAAAAAACATTCATAAATGCACTATGGCTATACCAGCACAGCAAATATCCCATTACAGATAATTAAAGATATGTATTTGATAGGATCAAATTTGTGGCTGTGATGCTATCGCATGTCCATGTGTGCCAAATAAGAATATTCAAGGATAACCTTCAAATAGAAATATTATAGTGTAACATTTGAATAGAAACGGGAGTAATCAGGCATCCAATCAGAAAAGTAAAGAGTATCTCGCTCCCCAAATCATAAAACTCTACATCCCATTAAATCTAGAACCGGTGATGTCAGATTAATGGAGCTTGTCTTGGGACATCCCTGTAAGGAGTTTAATGACCTAGAAAGTCTAATCCATGATGCCTTGGTGTGACATCAGTCTGTAAACTCCCCGCCGATACAAAAGAGAGTTGAAGAACACTATCGAAGACGCTACAGAGTAAACAAGGGAGGGAATCCAATCTGCACGGCGGCCATGTTTTCTCAACCTCAAACACATCCAATTGTGTCCAAATGAACGAAAAAAAGTAGCACCTTCCAACCAGCGACCGACAAAAAAATAAAACAGCATAGATTTACAGCTTTTGGGGGAGAAAAAATACTGATACCTAGCATTCGTTAAAAGTCACGTCTAATCCACCACCATCTGCCATGTTGTCCAGAATCTCATTAAAGGCACACAGTCGGTGCTAACTGACATTAAAAAGCTCCGTGGGTCAGTCCGCGGGCTGTGGGTGGTATATTGAAATCCTGGTCAGAAATAACAAATTAAACGTAGAAAAGCCTAGTCAATTATTTGGTCACAGTTCGGGTCGGTTGACCGGTGGCAAAATCCCATATAGTCACAGTGGACCCAATGGTCAAACCCTGGACCCAGTGGTCAGGCCTGGTATACTCACGGCAGCAAGGCCAGGTGAAAACATTGTTGCATTGTGTACACGGGACAAAGAACCGACATGCTATGATAGACGATTGATTAAGAGGTCTCGCCGTACATTTGTATTAAAACAACATGTTGAACTATCGATCTGAACTTTATTCGCGATACTAGCAGAAGAATAAAACATATTTTCCTCGATAACTGAATCGAGCATGGCAGCATGCATGAACGATACCAATTTACGATTAAGAAAGAACAATTGGGATTCCCAATTATCTGATTCTAAATGCAGTAATTTTGTAGTTGTATATTGACTACAATAACAATTATTGAAATAACAAATGGATAAAGAAAAAAATTGCTTGTTTTAAAAACTCTAGCTTAATCTCAATCCAAATCGGAAAGTTTTCATTTCTGATTTGTGCCCATTAGTCTACTTTGAAATAAGCAAGCCGACATTTTAAACCCAAGTTTTAGCTAATGGTCAAGAAAACTAAACAAACTGGGCGGATTGTACTGTAAAACTTGGGTCAAGTGGTCTTCCTGACCTTTACCATTTCACTCTCCGCGGTATGTTAAATCAGGGTATTAGTGCAGGAGGTAGTTAGTTGTCTGGCAAACAGTATCGTGTGCCGTCCTTAGTTGTCAGACAAACAGTATCGCTATCTTCATTAGCTTCCCGTTTCCATGGAAATGGGATTTGTGGGGATTTTCGTTTAGAAACGGCTGCTCAGACAGGTTGACAAGAATTAAAACAGGTCACGGGAGATGATTCTTGAGGCTTATCTCGGGATTAGAAAAGACTTTTTTTTCAAAAGCAGTTGTATCCAAGTGATGAAGCACCGAAATACAACTTTAAACCTGTACTTGGTGCCTGTATTGTGTCGTAATGTTTCTGTGGTACCCACTGACCTCGAGATCAAATTTCTGTCTGTAATTTCTGTGTGTATCATGTTTCTATGTGCAAATGATCTCTCCTGAAATTATGCGTGAAAACCGACACTCCATGAAAAGCCACCCATCTACAGTGGCAACTCTGGCTCCAGCCCGTGTTTCACAAAAAGGTCGCATCAGTAGTCTGGGCGTAAATTGAGACTTACTTCATTTCCAGGCATTATAACCGGACTAAAATACGACCTTTCGTAAAACACAACCTGGTTTCGTAAATATATTGCCCTGAAATGCTTTGGACATTTAAATCCTGTATTAACGATGACCATGTTACACGACACTCTTGTAGGCTACAATAGTTGTAGGGACTTACACCTGCCGTTACAATAGTGCCGTCTTATTCCGATAGCCTACTAGAGCTTCATACAACCCTATTCCAATATTGTAGGAGGCTCTACAGTGACTTACAACTATTGTAGCGCTACAAGAGCTTCATGCAACTGGACCAATGACGATCCTGGGATTAGTAGGAGCATCTTATATCACATCCAGCTACATGGAGGTCAAATTTGTATACGTATTTCTTTGTATGTAGTGAATATCATCTTCCTTCTCATCTCTTACAAAAAATGCTAAAATATTGAGCTTAAAAAAAATGTACGTCCGCAAAGAAAACTGGTACATGTACATACCGGAATCCACATCCGTGGCGCTGACATTGAGTAGGGTTGTTCCAATTGGTGCGTTCTCAATGACCTCTCTGCTGTATGACATGGGGTCGAACACTGGCGTGTTGTCGTTGACGTCCTTGACATTCATGTAGACGGTCGCTGTGCTGGAGTGAGACGGGGTGCCGCCATCTTTGGCCCTGACCTTCAGAGTGTAGAGTTGAACCTGCCGATGCAATACGCATATATAGTACCAATACCAGTGTTCAAATGTAAAGGGGGTCCTGGTTGTCATTTGAAATCTGTAATGTTAAAGGTATCTGTGGGACCCCTTGCAAATTCGTCACGTATGGGTGAACAATCCCTGCTGTGACGTAAAACAATAATCCATTCACTCCATGCAAATTACAGATTTGACCACCATTAGCATTGGGCCTATTGGAGAATGACCCTCTTATTATTTTCTTTTTTTTCTAAAATTGAATAGTATATTATATTGGAATGTGGAAGAATAACTAAATGTGTTCTTAATTTGGATTTAGAACTGCTTTTAAAGACTCTTTCACATATCATAGCTTGTGAAGAACAATCAAATTGTTATGAAAATAATGGATACAAATGTAATGTTTTTTATGTGACTATTATTTTTAACTATTAACCTCCACCCTACTGGAGGCAAATAGAAATGCCCAGTATGTCAATGACTAATTCAGCATACAATGTTAATAGAGCAATATTTCTTATCATATATTTATTTCAAATTGAGCTTTGTCAAGATCCAATAAAAATACTCTTATCTTGAATTCAAAATAGTCCTCCGGATATCAGTATTTATGACAGTTATGCAATAAATACATCTTATCCGCCACTTATGACTTTTCCAAACTTCACAGTTTTCGTCCAACTCTGGTAATGACATATTAACCACTTGGAAACATCAGAATTGAAATGAATTACAATATACTTCCTTTGAGCTGACGAGACAGTAACATATATTACACCGTCTGCAAGTACAAAATTCTGATTTATCCCGACAATAGTAGTTAGGGTAGTATCATGTTGTACCTCTTCGAAGTCGAGTTGGTCGATCAGCGTCAGGGTGCCCAGAGTTCCTTCGATCTGGAACTTGTTGCGACCCCAATCGGAGACCAACTCGTAGGTCACGTGACCATTCTGTCCGTCATCCTCATCAGTGGCCGTGACGCTAGCCACAGTGGTCCCACTGGCGGTGTTTTCGGGGACATCGATGGAGTAAAATGAGTGGGTGAATTCCGGGGCGTGGTCGTTGACGTCGTCAATGGCGATCTGGATGTTGGACGTCGACGTCTGGCTTCCGTCGGAAGCCAGGACACGGAATGCGTACATCCGGCGGAGTGACCGATTAAGTCGTCTTTTGGTCCGGACGATGCCTACAAAACAACACATAATATACGTTACTAAAGTAGGGGTTTCTCTCTATAAAATCAGATATTAATATTTCTATGTTTTTCCATTTTCTATTTTTTTTTAAATTGGGGTTTAGAGCCGCTTTCAAGATTCTTTCACTTACGTCACTTCATGTCAGTTTATGGCAGGAAGAAACCTGCTTTGGGCATGTTTTCGAGCATGGATTTGGCGCAATATACATGTTCACATTATTATTAACATCCGTAGTGTTGAATGTTGTAGTAAATCTAGGAGCACAAGCTGGTACTGACAGACCAAGAATAATATTTCTTCAATAAAAGCCTCAGTTTCGTATTTTAAAAAAATGACATTGTTCAATCAATCTAAAGGTGTTACAATTTATTTTACACATGCCAGTAACATGCCAGAAGTTAGATTGATAATGAGGTGCCCCTTATAACATTGAAAAAGAAAAAAGTTGAATAACTAATTGTCTCCCCATTACATGGTTTAAGCCCAAATAACTTCTGTGCAAGCATTATTAAACTACAAACACAGGGAGATGTCCTAAATGTGATCATTTAGATTAACGTGAAAAAGAAAAGGTTAGAAGTCGCATCATTTTAGTCATCCTTTCAAGTCCTTTACATCTCCTGTATTTGAACATTTCATAAAACAGTCTATCAGCGTTCTGAGGAAGCACAACTGAAAATGACGAACACGAGATCAAAGCCATGTCTATTTTCTTCCCTTGTGTGTTTCCTTAGTGGAACTATTTAACGTAAAAGTTGAATTTTAGTGTCTTCCCTCTCGTTGGATAAATCAGAAGTGATGAGAGACATGTAGACGGAGCACAAAGAGTCAAAGAAATGTTCTCATCAAATTCTTCTCAAAATAATGTCCTTACTTGTGCAATTGATTTAATTTTAGATTTCAATTACTTTTCTTTCAAACTGCGGGTTTAATTTGTTCTAAATTTACAGGAACATGGAGACAATACAATGACTTTCCATGCTCGTGAACTCGGTAGTTAATCACTCGTCGCCGATCCAAACACGGAGAAAAACTCCAGCCAAACACAACCTATTTCATGCATAACAACTATAAAACACTTCCAGAAAGAAAAAAAATTTGACTTGAACTGTGCTCCGAAATGCTTCGATGGCACTCTCACGTATCTGTGAAAATCATTACGGAGGAAAGTCGGCGTGCAATGCAACGAAACACCCTCCCTTGGCCTCTATCTCAGAACATCGAGTATTCTCGGAGGTCTGGGTTTTCGCACGTGACTGACGTGCAACCGCGTGCAAGATGTTGCACACGCGGGAAGGAAGGAGCTGCACCTTTTAGCACTGCAGGTGTTGAAGAGCTCTCCGGTACTCGCCAATCTTAATTAGTCGGCCCGTGGCTCAGTCGCTTCGTAAGCCGCGCGCGTGCAACTGATCTGTGCGCAGTGCCGGAGAACACTGGTGTGGGAGGACACCCCGAAGCAGCCATTGATATATTAACCTTTTATCAACCGCAGGCAACCAGCAATGCCTTTGAGGTATTTTGCATCATAGTATTAGTGAATGTTATAGTTGGTGGTCTGTTACTTTTTCTTCAGTTATTTTATATTGTTTGGAAAATGTAATTAAGACATGACGTCAAAATATTGCTAAGAATATCACATTAAACAATGTATAAAAGAATATCATGTTAAATAATGTGTAATGTAGGAGGAAAGCCTAGGGCAATAGCAGGATCCTAAGACTGAAGGAAATCCCCATAGAGCAGTAATTTGTGATCAATTCAGTCACGAGAATTTTAATTAAATTTGAACCAAAATATATTATGTACTAAAATTTGATCACACAGGCTTCCTTCCAATTATTTATTTTTTGGATGTAAATAATAAAAGAACCAAAAATCAACTCTTTTTTTTATCTTTGAAAAGCTTTATAACTTTCTAATCTTTTCTTTCTGAGACACTCTTTCGATAGTCTACCAGGGTATCGATTCTCGAAACTCTCTTATCGACTATGAGACCATAGCGCTCTCATAAGTGCACGAGCGCCATGTATTAGAGATCGCTACGAGAGTGCTTATGGTCTCGTAGTAGATATGAGGCTTCGAGAAACGATACCCTGTAACAGAGCAATCAACTATCTACTGCATCATTAAACTATTGTATAATTGATGCAGTGATATACATGTGAGATGCAGTGAAATTGTCACAAGATGATTTCATGGACCATGGTTTTGGGTGATGGTAGTGGTAGTATGAGTGAGAGGATGAGGGTGGTGGTGAGAGAGGTTTATGGGGGTAGGGTGGGGCATGTTTGTAGGGGTAGGGTGGGGGATGTTGGTGGAGGTAGGGTGGGGGATGTTGATAGGGGTATGGTGGGGGATGTTGGTGGAGGTAGGGTGGGGGATGTTGGTGGGGGTAGCATGGGTGATGTTGGTGGAGGTAGGGTGGGGGATGTTGGTGGGGGTAGCATGGGGGATGTTGGTGGAGGTAGGGTGAGGGATGTTGGTGGGGGTAGCATGGGGGATGTTGGTCGGGGCAAGGTGTTTTTGGGTGATGGTGATAATGTGGGGTGGTGGGAGGCAGTAATGAGGGTGGAGGGTAGAATGGGGGTGGATGCTGAACTCACCATCTTGCGAGATGGTGAAGTCGTCTGCGCCTTCGCCATTGAGCTCCAACTGTACGCTGCCAATCGTGTCATCGTCGGACACGTCAACTTTAAGCACAGAGTTTCCCAGCTCCAGGCTCTCTGGGATTGTGTCGGAGAACAGGTTGGAAGAGAACCGCGGCGGAGTGTCGTTCAGGTCGAGGATCTGGATTCGAACCTGGAATGAACAGGAGAAACCATTAGCATCATTGCCATTGAAATCGAGAAAGAAAAAAATTCAATGATAATGTAAAAATCTATGTCGTGTTTTGTCAACCCCTTCCTACTGATGGAATACACTCATTGTTCCAAAGGGCATTTCCAGTTGCCTTTAGCAGTGTGAAGATTAAAACAGTGTGTGTGTGTGTGTGTGTGCACGCGCGTGTGCGTGTGTAAGTGCATGCGTAAATGTATGTGTGTATGCATGTGTGTGGATGAAATTTATTTGTTCTACATGTCAGGATGTGGTTGAAAAGTGAGAATTACCATGAGGCACCCAATAACAAACCAATAAAAAGTAATTGCAAATGTATATTACATTTTTTAATTATTGTAAAGTTTGTAAGTTCTTATGTAACTTCAGTAGTACCATAAGAACACTCTGTGCAGACCGAAACCAAGCCACTAACAACCATGAAACATGTCCTTTATTAATACCATGACAGGCAATGCAGTATCATCACTCCCGACAAACAAACCCAATGCTTTAACGTTAATTTATATGCAAACATTTGAAATGAAATCTGTTATAGCTGTCTTCTCTCTCCGTCTGTAAGCCCTAGTGTTCGTCACGTCACATTGACGCGGGGAATTATATCGTAATCCTCTGTGCGGAGCGACTAACAGAACGACACAGAACGACACAGAACGACACAGAACGACACAGCATGGCACAATGTGGGACAGATCACGAACGTTCCTCAGACATGTAAAGTCGAATTACTGTTAAATAACTCCACATCAAAGACACTAGAAAAAAAAATGGGAGAGTCAAGGTCAACAGAACCTCTGAGATCATGCTGAGACAAAACGTTGTTGTTGGATCCCGTGTATATTGGAATAGAGATTATAAACTTACACGAGGTTAGACATCATGAGAGGGTAACTGTTTCAAGTTTATCCTATGACAGAATTTGGAATTAGTCGTGTAGCCCAAGAAAAATGCCTGAAGCTTAAAGGTATCATGAGGACTGATGGAATTTTATATTGTATACGTTAAAATGGTCACCACTGTGAAATATGTCAAAGGTCATTACTGTTTGTGCAATTTATATCTCCTAACCTTTGTCTCAGATCTACATACCCTATCTTCTTAATCAATCTCATTTTCATTCTTGCCTATTCTTTTATTAATGTAAGCTCTCCAATTTTTTATCACACCAAAAAAGAACAATTTGATTTCATACTGGTGATACACACTTTCCATTGAAAATCCCTCGTCACAATTCGACCACTGAACTATCGACTCCAAACCAATCCAATTCATCCTAATCCCCTTTCATAATGCTGCTCATTTACAAGAATAACATATTTCGCTGCGCCCTGTCGTGAAATAGCCTGCAATAGCCTACGGGCAATGGAACAATATTGATATGGCATTAGGTCAAATAGCATGCATAAATCATGCCATATCAAAATTTAATTATTTCCAATGTCTATTAATATTAATTTCGATGCCCATTAGGAGAGGTATTAAATATGAGCCGCACAAAGTCCTTATTATTGTCTCGTTATAATCCTTGCCTCGGTCACCGTGAACTTTATAATGACGCTCCCAATTACTGTCACGTGTAGGAACACAAACAGAGTCGTTCCACAACTTAAGCAACATTTGATTGGGGAATGTCCACGTGACATCTCGGCCAATCGGGATTACTCTCTGTAGAGGTCTCTGGGAATGCTTGGACATCAGTAGTTTATTTCGCCTTTAAGGAGAATGTAATAACTCAGAGCATTTAGACTAAGTAAGAGCGCAGCAGTGCAGACAGACTAATAACACAGACATGGTCGCTGGGATGATAACATAGACGAACGGATCGCGAGATAAATCCGTTTTCTTTGTCAGGCTGTGCTCATCGATGACTACCAAGGAATTTCCAATGCGATTAATGAAAATAATTCAGTACGTATTAATCAGGAATTAAATGAGTGGATTAGGGCGGGATTGAGGCTCCTAGACTACAGCAGTAGTCGTGTCCAGGTTCACGTTCTCGAGAAACAATTTACTAATGACCGAAGACTCTAGCACGTTGCCGGTGGAGAAAACTCATTCCAGTAATGCATGGTTACTTGGCAGTCGTATGATCACAGAAAACCAGGTTTACATGGTTTAAAATGTTGAAGCTGGGTCTAAGTACCTGGATGGTCTAACACATTATACACTATTGTAGTCGTCAAAGCAAAGCCTAACGAAGATGTCCAGATCGATATGTTAACAAATAATGTTTTGAATGTAATCTAGATGAAATTCAATGTTATTGTTAATGATATCAAATAAAACAGAAAACATTAACATCTTTCATTCGTAAAACATTAGTAATGATAATGGTAATGATAATGATAATAATAATAATAATAACAATATTAATAATAATAATATTGTAATTGTAAAAAATATATAGTAATAATAATAATAATGTACAATAAAAAAAAAGATTAATAATAATAATAATAATAATAATAATGTACCAAATCCATCCATGCTATAAATCATAGCCCTACATTGTTGCCACTGCCAATGGATCGTTCTACTCTTGTGAGTGATCTAGAGGTTTTAATACTGTATTTCAGATCCTGTGACTGCCAGCTTATAGTGGGAGCAAAACCTGCAATAACTATGCTGTGGTTGGTATATGATACCCAAGGATGATAACTGTGAAGCACAAACAATACAGACATTTCACCCATTCCTCACTGCACATGCAACTGTATTTGACTGCGGAGGAAATCCCATCTTATTGGGTTGTTGATACACAAAACACTCAAATGTCCTACCTCTCCCATGACTTAATACATAGTCTTACTCTAATAAAGGATCATCATCATTACTTAATGATGCAATGGTTACATGACCCCCCTGTATATAAACTACTACCCTTGTATGGAATACAACCTGACTGAAGATAGAACCTTGTCTCATCCCAGTTTCCAGATGTATAATAATTACAGTATTGATTCTTGCCAATGTTAACAAGGTTAAATTATTATTCTGAAAGTGGTAATTTTCTAAAATACCATATTTGTTGTACAGTCTGTGTTTACTTGAGATCTTGACCCGCGATTACAAAACTTTTTAAGTACGATTTCATGCTCAAGCTCAGATTTTATATGGGGATTTGCTAACAAAACTTTGAGTTGAGCATGAAATCGTACTCAAAAACGGTTTGTAATCTCGGGACCAGGTCTTTAAAGCCTACTTTACTAGAGACTGGGTCATCAAACCATATTCCCTGGTGAGCTGTAATGTTATACAACCACTTACGCCATGCAATGTGGGAGTCAGTGTTACAAAACTTTTCGTTACTCTGCCACTAAAGGGTCCAATACTGTTACTAAGTTATTGAAGTAACATTTTTTATGACCCATTGCAGTACAAGCTTCTAGACCTCAATCATCTCTGTTTCTGTGGCAAGACGTGTAAATAAGTATACGTAAAGTGGAAGTTTTGCTTGATTGAACATAAATTTATTTAACGTCCCTCATAGGAGACTATACTGACATGTTATTAGAATGACGAGATTACATAGAACCATAAAAATACTACTGTGGATGACTTCAGACTAATTATTACTTTCCAAGTATTCCATAGGTGACAGAAACATGAATTATTTATATCAATATTAAATTAACTATTTCACTGCAAACAAACTTAATACTGATCGTTTTTCTTAAACATTGTGAATAATATTTTCATAAAATTACATTATGGCATGGATTTATCATCACTAACAATTTTTTGTGTTTCAATTGCAATTTTGAAGAAACAGAAAAAATACCCAAAATGTTAAATAGATATTTAAGATAGAATTTCTGTAAAAGAAGTATAAAGAATGCTTTGCTACTATATGGGAATTCTAAGATTTCCAATAAATCTTTCCTGAAATAAACGAATTTTCTTGGAAGACATGCCAAACTATGACATTATATATTCATTGCAAAATTCTCAACTTGAATTAATCCTTAACTTGAATATGAAGTTAAGTTAACTGGTTTTTTTTCTCTTATCAGCATAACTACATTTATGGTAATGGGTTACATAACATGACACCTTTCTCCGACTAGAACTTGAAGAATCAATTAATAGACGGCAATTTTGAGTCAAGTTTTTAGCCTTGAAATGCCATCAATCCTTCATTTTGATCTTTATATGTATGAGCTTCAATACTGCAAGTACCGTATGTGATTCACTACCATTCTACTGTTATCTAAAAAGAAAATTCATATCATAACTCTTTTTATAGAAAATATTGCTTAGAATATCATAATACAAAAATAATCAGATTTTTATTTGCATTAATTTTCTTTCTTTCTTTTTTCCTCCAGTATTTTTTCACTTTGTATTTTCCTTTTTTCATCTTTCATTCAACTTTTCAATTATTATGCTCGTGCTCATTATAATTATTTATTATATACTATTTAATTTTACACCAATGTTAGTTAACCTGCTTAATTATTAGTTTATTTAATTAAATTTATCATTTCACTTACAGTATTATAGACATAGACACAGATGACATAGTAAAGTCTTAAGAACTTTTATTACAATATCAATGAAAGAAAAAACCCGGGCAAAACAACATAGTTCATCAATGATCATCTCTGTCTCGTATCACAACGATCGAGTTGCACATCAAACAGCGGGCAGCGTTGAAATCAGCCTTCATCAGTCCTGTTTTCTTTGCAACGGCATCCTTAATCCCCCTTCACAGAATTTTTACAACCAGCCCGATCTCGGCAAACACACCCGCGGAGTTTCTCGTACATGACCCGCCATCACACATTCCGAGATCTACCTTGTTTAAACGTCCTCCTTTCCAGATAACGGCACCCCAGCCAACAATACCTCAGAGAAAATTTCAAACACAACCAGAATGTCTTTAAAAATACCGAATTTTATGTTAACAACACGGGAATAATATTTTCTTAGAGGGAAGATAAATACTAGAGGATAGATTTCAATGCGGACTATGGTAGGTGTTCCACGAGGGTGAAAGTGCTGCCACGCATTTCGATGAGGATCGTGCCTTTAAATCAGCAATGGCCACTGGTCAGTCTCTCCTGTTATACACCGCCCAGACAAAACAAAGTCTGTCCCCCCAGACGGCTTAATTGCTTACATGTTTTACTAATTCGTTCCACGAGAGCTTTAACACACATTAAGGCCCAGATAGGGGGAGATAAGAATGTGATAAAATGTTGTAACATGTGTAGGGAGTTGTCCGAAGACCGGCCGGTGGTCAAGTAGTTGACCAATCAAAGGTGTGATATTGTAATCCTACGCCGATTGTGTGTACAGTATAGGCCGGTATATCTGTCAACAGGCACTGCTCAATATCTCCGCCACAACACAGCCGGATAAGTAGCCGAGCAAACATGGCTACCGTCTGCTGGACTTCAATATGGCCGCCACGTGAATTCCCAGCCAGGCAGTGGCCAGGGCTAATCCCTAATCCCTCGGGCTCATACAAATCAGATTATGTCCAAGAACAAACAATTCATTGGATTAGTAATGCCAATAGGACCTGCATTAACCTTCTTGCTGTCAGAGGCACTTGGAGATGCCCTGGAAGTGATTTTGATCATCAAGCTGGGGGATTGTTCCACACAATATTCGTAATGCTAAGAGAGCCGTAACTCTTTAACAACTCCATACGGATACGAGTTATGATTCTTGTATGGCTATGACTGTTCTGTGGAATAGGCTAATTAGAAGATAGTTAATATTAACTTTCAAAACTAACCAGCATACCATTGACAATACAACACCAGTGAGAAGCTACTGGTACCACCCTGATATTAGGCACTACATAAATTGATTTATTATTATTATTATTATAAATATTATTACTATTATTATTATTGTTGTTATTGTTATTATTATTATGATTATTATGATTATTATGATAATTATGATTATTATGATGTATAATAATTATAAATCAGTTGAGTCAATACAATTCATTTATTGGTCTATATAAAGCAGCCATTGTCATTAATTAAGCCGGGAGGTATGTTAATTAAGCCAAATTTTCTTGAGAACCAAACATCAATCTCCAGACTATAAAAACATGACCATTCTAAAAGCAACCGGATGAAAACGACAACAATCTTTTAACAACCCCAGCGAAGAATTTCAATGTTTCTCTCATTGCGGACTTGGATATTTTTTAAATACCGACATTTATTTCACATTCGACAAGCTGAGGGAGAGAGAGAAAAAAAAAAGTCTCGGGGAGGGAGGGTTAGATATAGCACATAACAGGCATGCACTATAAGCCACGTAACTGACAGGGGAATACATGGGGATACCACATGGCTGATGAAGACCCCGTGTGAACACAGGAGTTATGTCGGCCATACAACGCCATCCATTACCACTGGGGCAACTCGTCAACATCAAGGCCAACTAGACAACATAGGAACATAGACCTTTGCCATGGCGGTAGAAACAAGCACAGCACCTTGAACAGGCCACCATCAGCGTTTCCATGAATAATAACCAGCAATAGTATCCAATATTGTTCTATTCAATAAATATAAAAATTTTCAATATGATCTAATATATACTACAGTGCCCCCTTGATATAACACGGTTCTATGCACCGCGGATTTGGATGTTACACAGGGTCAGAAGTGGATCCCATTTTTATTTTCATTATTTCCCAGTAATATCATATAAGGCAGGTACTATAATGCAGGGGTATGTCATAGATCCCAACTTCAGCGTTATATCGAGGGGATACCGTACCACCTTTCTATTTCATAGAATACAAATGTATTCAGTAATGTCCTCTTCAGTATAACTATACAATTGTTTTCTTTACGATTTTTCTATGTCACATAAAATAAATTACCTTTTACTATTCTATTTATTGTATTCTAATTATTTAGTATTGTTTGTGCAGAGATGAAAATGAGAATGATTATAATTTGTGACATTGAACAGTTAAACATTGAATTAATCAAATCTAAAATTCTTAATAATGCGATGAATAACGCACAATAGACTTCTTCATCAAGGCCATGACCATTGAACCTCAAACCTTCAGACTAAAGGGATGTCCAATCATTTTGATACACAATTTGTATTCAATAGAAAGACAGTAATTCTCATATCATATGTACATGTAGTCAACAGTTGGCTCCGAAGACTAAGCCCAGTTTTAGACTGGCTATCAGATACTTCTATGTATAGACAGTCACCAGTCTCGGGGGTCATGCCAGAGACTGCATATTAAGCCCCTTATTTACTACAGTACCCCGCATTTGTCAGTGTCTACGTATATCAAATAATCCCAAACATCGAGACATGCATATGAACATGGAAAGGGCCTCATTAATTATAGAACACTTTGCAAATATCAAACCACACTTGTTCCGAAACATAAATTCATTAAGTAATTAATCAAAACGCTTATACTCTCGTAAAACGAGATAAGAACATGTACGAGTCTTCGAGAGTGCTCCGAGGCTTCTACTGCAGCTACTTTCCCCATTAACCCTCGGTATCTTGATTACCACGGCCAGTAGTTGGAGAAAGATGGTGGTAATACAGACGGGGTTAAGTGGACTGGAAGATAGAGAGAGAGCTCGGCTCATGCTCCAGTGCCAGTACTTAGCGTACTGTCAATACAAACTCAGTTCAAATAGATATAAACCAGCACTAACAAATCCCAGGGATGAAAGGTCAGGCATCCCTGTGATTGGCAATAACAGTTTAAAACCATTTTCCTCACAAGTTTAAAGCCGTTTTTCCTGTGACTAATTATTAAAAGCATCTTTATTATGGTACTGGAAGACTGTAAAATTGGGTTTTATATAAGACATGTGGACACTGAACCATTGATTTGGCTCAATATAAATGAACATATTATTATTATTATTATTATTTTTATTATTATTATTATTATTATTATTATAATTATTATTTTATTTTGTTGCACACAATATACAGATATGACAGAACGGTGAGTAGGAATTAGGGTTTAATATGCTGTGATATGACTAAAAATGTAACATAATAATGTTAGCAAACTGCGAAAACTAGGCGTTCTGGATAAACCGAGGGTGATGACTACGCACCATACATCGAAATCTGCTCTTACAGAGCCGTTCTCTACATAACGCATGTTTTGGTCATTCCAATCTGAAATATTACGAAAAGCTACAATCCTTGACACATTATTATCGATGTAGAATATCACACTCATTGGGTCTAGAATTCCTTCATCAAAATCCCAAACCCAGTGTTTACAAACCATAGCGTATATTACCAATAATACACAGGTCCACGAGAATATTTCATCTCGCGCCTAAAAATATTCAAGGATGTTGTCAATCGGTAATGATTTTCCCAGGGAGAAACTAATATTATCCCATGTCAATGGATATGTGAATTAGTCTGCTGGTATTGTCAAGTGGCCGTGTTTGGGTGTAATAGCGTGTGGATAACCGACCATCAGCGTAATCCGTGGCAACACATGGTTCAGCTGTTCTGAACACGTTAGGATGTTAGGATGCAAATCTTCCAGCTTGGACTGCAGTGTTATTTGGTGCTGACACCAATATCGACAAATATGATATCATTTCGGATCGGGCCGATGTTGCATTTATTCAATAATCTGCGATCTCTTTTATGCATACATATACAGAACTAATTATAAAACCCTTTTTCTGTATCAGATTCCTATCAAATAAATATTTTGACAGTTGTAAAAAAAAGTGTCTCATTTGTAAATGAAAAAGAATAGAATTCTATGCAATCTGGGACCGAGATTGCAAAACTTTCTGAGAAGATTTCACGCTCAAGCTCAAATTTTATATGGGGATTTATGAACAAAACTCTGAGTTGGGCATGAAATAATACTCAAGAAAGTTTCGTAATATCGGCTTCTGACCCCGAGGATAAGAAACCTTTTCATTCTCACCTCAATTTTGCATTGTGCATTAAGGGTGAAATTGAGAAATTTTACTAAAAAGTTTCGCACCCTTGGGCCTAGATGTGGTCGTCATTAGCAACAAAAGTCACATCTTGGAATAATACCAGTAGTTCTCTCAAATGGATTCTTCGAAAAATCAACAATGCAAAAATGTCATGGATCAGAGTTTTTCTCTTTTTCATTTCTTTCACGAAGTCTCGTGTATTCTCTCGTGGGGCTGGATTCAACGAATCAAAGAACAGTGGTTTGTATAAACTCAAAGAACAATCATCTTCAAAGGCATTAGTACCGGCAGTCTAAATGACAAAAGTAATCGCGCCATGCAGAAATGTCGCATTGAATCCAGCAAGATTTCTTTGCTTGTAATAGAATAATTAACGTGCAAGTTTTTTTTCATACCAAGGCAAAAAAACAAAACCGACATGAATAATTTAATTTCTCTGAATGTGCAAATTCTGATGACATCAAAGGTGACATCAAACAGTGCTATCATTGAACTTAACCTTCGTGTTTTTATGCTGCATTGTTACCATAATTAGTACCACCCCCTTGCCACTCCCCTTCTCCCTAACCATGACCCACCTCCAAAACCACAAAGCCCAAAATACGTTTCTGTAATAGCTTAGGGTTATGCTAGTGGTGGCAGTGGCATTTTTATTACCATAGAAGATCCTTCTCATAAATAAAGAAGACAATATTTGTATTCCATTGCATAAGAAAGTAACAAATTTACTACGCTTAACAAATGACCTGGGATTTGAACCTGAGATGTGGAATTGCGAGTCCAACACTCTACCGACTGAGCCAAAGGGGTAACCCTGCTAGCCAAGACCGATAGCAACATCTTATATCTCACTTGACTAAGTATGCTACCATGAAGGCAGATTATCTGAGACGCACCTACAACGGTTTTGATAAAAGCAACAACCAATAAAATCCAGATGTATTCATAAGAGAACAATATTTCAAACTTTATGGGCCAGTTTATATAAATTTGGTGAAGTGTCACCTCCTATTGCTTATCTACATCATACCTCGTGTATAATAACCAAGTCCCTCTAGGGTGTGTTCTAGACACGTATACAAAACATGTCAGCGTTGAATACAAAACACACCAGCACTTCATAGCTAAAACATGATGTATATCAGTGAAAACCCCAATCCATTCACATAAAACGGATGTGAAACAAATAGAATATTTCGTAACATCTAAACAAAAGAACATGTCGTAATTAATTATGCAGGTCAATACAGGATGTATTAAAACAGCAAGTCGTTTCGCAAACAGATATTGTGAGAATTAAAACAGATCCCTTTCATGATTTGTCATTAAGCCAGATGGACGTCAGGAAATGATGACCCTTAAAATCGGACATTAGCATGAAAAGAAAAGGGGGCCAGAGAAGTGCCCTGGGGTACACCTTACAAAACACTACAGTGACCAAACGGCCGATTGATGGACAATTGACAATGGTAGCCAATGACCATTGTCTAAGCTGTGTCACCTGTTTTAGGGACTTCTGATGGGCAGTTGCGGACCTCAAGGGACATAAAGCGATCTTGTTTTGTTCCCGACTGGGACCATATGCTGGGTTAAACAATTAGGTAGCTAAGAACTCCACCTTCCTTCCCTTGGGCAAAATGCTGACATTTGCAAAGAAATTAATGGCTAAATTGTTTGCACCTTATTATTATTTTTTTCTTTGATTTTTCGCCATTCAAAGGTCATTGATCAGAAATAGGGATGTAATCGTGGTTTAGTTTATTACTCTTAAATATCACGATAACTACACCCTCATAACACCAACAATTAAATTAAACCCTCATTCATCACTTGTCAAGTAACAAATTATGAAGACTATCTACCACGAAAATATGAACAATTTTAATATTACCATCAAAGACCATTGTTGAAAACTAGTTGTCAGGAAACATTAAGCCCATTGTTTAAATCAGTTGTCAGGAAACATGCATCGAGACAATGGGCTAACCAGGAGACAGCTACTTCAATATCCTATTGTCCATTCTTAGTCTTGAGATTCTGCCACGTGTTGACGTCTGCTCGTATTTACCTGGGCCTTGCCGGGTCAAGGGGAGGTAATCCCTATTGATTTGGGCCCGATGCCATTCCTTTCAAAGGAGATTAATAAACGATCCTCGGTCATTTGACTTCATTTTAGCGAACAATCCTCCGTTCCGAAATTGCATGCATTCTCCAAACACCTGAAAGTGATGGCTCATCTCGACCTTGAAGATCACTTGGTCGCTGACTGCTGCAATTGAAACTGGCATTACGTTGTGTACCTTTCACACCTTCAAAACTATTGTTCTCGTAAACTTTGACCTTCGTGTTTACCTAATGCTAATGCTGCAATGTTCCACTTTGAAAGGGTGGCCATCCATCTTCTGTATATAAAGCGAGTCAGTGGCTGGTGTCTGACTTCCGACAGCTTGCTGCCTTCTGACATTGTCAAGATTGATGAGACAAAACATAGATCTATATACGGATCAGGGCCTCCATTAGGGCTCTGCAGGCAATAGATTTGTCAATGGTAGCAGTGGCTGGTCTCTGTTAGGGGTCTGGAAGGAATTGTCAATAGTCGGTTCTCAATAGGGGGCTTGCAAAGTACTAACAATGACTTCATTCCCTTAAGGATAAGTATGCATTTGTCAGAACCATACTTAACTTAAAATAAAAACCAGTTACATGTAGCAAGTGTGTTTGCCTCCTGCAGAGAAAAGGTTAAACAAATAAAATTGGGAATGAGATTTAATATATTTAAAGCCAATCATATATCAGTAAATTGAAAACTTAATATTTGTAAATTTGATTAGACATAGACTCAATTTCAGTCACCAAAACTTATCTTAAGGAACCTTAAAAAAAATGGTGTGAACATAAAAAAGCACATCCTGTCCAAAAATCAATGGAGCGTTGAATATCGGCGAGTTATTAAATAGCCAGAAGCTACTCGAACAAGGGATCATATCTTGGTTAATTGCATACTGAAAACTAAAGACCATTCTCAGTTTCGCCAAAAAGGCTCGCGAATTAATTCCACCCTTGGATCGACCTCCCAACTGCTTCTCGCTTCGTAATCAGCCAATCACTAAGCAGATATCACGTCGCATCTCTAACTAACAATCAGCAGCGATGACTCAAAAAAAAACCACCACTTCCCAGCCCAGCCAAATTTGCCACTGGCCACCAATCGCTGACAGAATTAATATATCTCTGGGCGACAAAACCTGCCATATTGCCTTGATAATAATTCTGTGACAACTAATTTTGATTCCAGAATAGAAAAAAAGAAAAAAGAATTTAAAAAAAAAAGAAAGAGAGACAGGCGGCTACATAGCATCCCTGCCTGACACCTAATTCAGATATCCGAAGCATCTTCATCTTGACGAAGTGACAGTCGTTCCTGTTTCAACACAGCAGTTATACTGATGCCCTGACAACTAATTTTCACTTCCATGAATGTAAAGCGAGACTGGCGCTGAATGTTGACCAAAAAAAACATGAGAACTATCCAGCTGATAACTCACGTAGTAGAATAAATTGAAGATATCGAAAGCATTAATTGATTTAAAATGCATTGCCTCGCACCAGGTTCTTGGTAGGTATGAAACGCTATAGGTATATATTACAAGGTAGTATTTCGTGCAAGGTAATTGTCGGCTTTGGCGACTTTCATTGTAGAACATTCTTTCATTGCTTATCTCAGCCACCCTGATTGTTCAGCTCAGTGCTAAAGCCTATAATTACAGAATATGAAACACTCTAACAAAAGACGGCCACCATATCTCTGGCCATGGGAATATGACCACCATGAGCGTCCAGAAATGATAATTAGAAGATCAAGACTTTAGTCCTTGCACTGAATGTGAACTGCTACCCTGTCAAAACTCGTGACAAGTTTGGTCAAACAGACAAATTCATATTTGCTGATTATCAGTTGTCAGGAAAACGTCATACAAGATGCATTGTCATTGGCTTTAATCTAATTGCTGTAGTGCGGTCTGTAATTACTGTAAAATCAAAAGCCTGGTATGAAAATGTGAAGGGTGCAGTCGAGATGGTTTGACAGACGACGAGATTAAAGACAAAACTTGTCATTTGGTGGTCGGGATTTGTTTTCTTCACACTCGGCTAAACGTCTGCGTGTCGCTTTAAACAATGCCTCGGGACATACTATTTAGCTTCCAACTGATTATTACAGGCTGAATCAGACCATAGTAGTGATCACCATTGATTCCTTGCAATCTCGTATCGAGTTCCTGTGAAAACAAACCTTGGAGGTGTCAAATACAGCGAATTGAGCTTTTAGGAAAGTAGCATTTGATTCACGTGACACATTTAATCCCACGTCTGCAACTTTCGACTGCGTAACTCACGGAGACTGCCTCATCCACTAGTTCATTAGGGTCAGTTCACTGTAGCATCCAGTACAGGAGGCAATTGAAGAGTCTGCAAGCCAGTGTATTGAAGGCCATTTCGCCCGAGCGGTTTCTAATTTCAGGTTCGTACAAAGCCCACCTGTTTCACGTGGGTTCGAACCGATGCTTTCTGACCCGTCCAGAGGGTCATCGAAAAACAATAGCCAGCTGAACTCTGTATATTCGAGGATTTCGAACCCCCAGCAGGGGACAAGACCGAAACAAAAAGTATTCGAGCCGCAAAAAGGACTGAACATGCAAACTGGTCTCCCATTTGCTATGGTGGCCCCACGTTCGAATAATATTCCAAAGTCAAATTTGCTTCAATGTGACTCTGGGATATGTTTAATAACAGCTCCTGCAGGGCTCGGATAAAAAAGCCGCTGCGTAGCCAAACGCCCCCTGGTGGCAGAGCCAGGAACTTCAACCTAGGTGCGGATAATACGACCTCAAACAATGCGGCGTATTCAATATTCGACTAGCGAACAATATGGGTCTGACTGAGTGGTTTTATTCAAGAAGTTGGAGCATGTAATTTACAATAATGTCCCGCAGTAGGACATGGCCAATAGTCCTGTCATATTTTTACGACGACTATCGCGGAGGAACGGGATTAGAGCACGGAAGTTGTGACAGGTTTCCGTTAATAGATCGTAAAATAACAAACGTGACGATTCAGCAGAATGAAAATTGCATTGTACTTACATGAATCAATACTGAACACTTGAGATGAGATATTTTGAAAAAAGAAATCCAGAAGATTTACGACTTTTTAATGTCAGAATCTGTCCTATGTAGGCAATGATGGACAAAAGGAATATAGTGTTTGTGACCAGATCTTCTATCTAGTGGAATAAATTTGAAATATTACTTTCCATATAACAAATAAAATGTGAGTGAGTGAGTGAATAAGTGAGTGAGTGAGAAAGAGAGAGAGAGAGAGAGAGAGAGAGAGAGAGAGAGAGAGAGAGAGAGAAAGGGAGAGAAACATACAGACAGCAAGAGACAGAAAGAGAGACAGAAAGAGAGAAAGAGAGAGAGAAAGAGAGACAAACACACAGACAGCAAGAGAGAAAGAGAGACAGAAAGAGAGAGAGAGAGAGAGAGAGGGACAGAGAGAGAGAGACAGAGAGAGAGAGACAGAGAGAAAGAGAGAGAGAGAGACAGAGAGAGAGAGAGAGAGAGAGAGAGAGAGAGAGAGAGAGAGAGAGAGAGAGAGAGAGAG
>JAUTBQ010169251.1:0-11910 GCA_032361185.1 Lepetodrilus ovalis | reverse complement strand
TACCAACCTGACACTAGAGAACGGATAGGCAACGAATGTGGTGTTACAAGAGAGACGTGATGAATCGCAACGAATGGTGTTGTAAGAGTAGGCCTAACTCTAGTATATAAATGTATCGCAGCTTTATGTGTGCTGTGGGGTATTACACTAACGTTCCTTCACTTCCCTGTATCTAGAAACACTGTACTATGTGTACCAAACACTTGCTGTAGTCAGGTTTCTCAACGATTGCTTTTGTGTTTTAAATTTGGGGTCTGGTGCCACTTTCAAGATTCGTTCACTGGCTCATATCACGACTGGTTGAAGGCACTTCAAGACAGGAATACAGCAGCAACATTCCTAGTGCTGGATGTTGCAGTAAACCTGCACCGACTGGTACATTTCCCCCGATAGCAGCAACACTCTACCCAGGCAGATTTTACCTGATGTGTTATGGCTGTCTGGAGAGTATGAGCTGGTACTGACAAACCAAGGTGATAATTGTACTGTGACAGTACAGAGGGACATCCTATCATGATCGCGTCAACAAAGGCAACTGGCACATGGTATCTGCATAAATTTTACATTGAGTGAGTGACTGAAAATCAGCACAGACCAACAAAAATCAGCTTCATAAAACAGAAATTGTGCGAAGTTTCAAATTCTGTTTCATGAAGCTAATTTATGGTGAATAACAGAACGTGCAATATATTCACTCATGCTAGATGTAAAATGATTGAGAATCTATGCATGGTGTAGTCATTTATATCATGTTACTATTTCTGATGGTCACACGATAATGATACATGTACATGATTGAATAAAACACTATAAACATTTGCATAATGTATTTAATTTCATATGTAGTGTCAAAGCGAAGGCAATACAAATTAAATCTGAAAAGACTAATGGGCATTACCATCCTCGCACCACAGGGGTAATTATTCAATATTATTTTCAGGACTCAATTCATTGTGTAACCCCTGGCACACACATGAAGAGAAATTTGCACAGTCTCTGAGCTATAAATAGAACAATGATAACATATATTTCATTGCCATTGGATAGAATTTAACAACAAATTCATTGGGGAGCTGTTTGCGCAAGTTTCCCCACTAGATGTGTGCCAGGGGCTACACAATGGAGAGAGTCCTGAATGTAATAAGTACCCCTACGGTGCAAGGGTGGCATATTACAAGCAGTTACACATATACCATTTATCACTATTCAACCACTATGCCAATACATTATTGAGCATATATTCATCAAGCATTTATGGCCAACATGAAAATATACTAATATTAATGTTGGAAATACATTGAAAAAAAGAAAGGCATATCCAAGAGATAATTATTCTAGTCATTCTACGAGCACATGTATACCATCACATTCAAGACCTGGGAATTCTGTATTGACCACGAGTGTAGAAGCAATAATAATTTACTACATTCTAGTACTAGTTTCCCTTGAATCTACTGGAAAGTTGTATCTGAGGAAAAGGCTCCAGCTAGTCTAAAGTGATCGTTTTCAACAAGAACACAGAACATTTTCTGAGGTAACACTCTGGAGTAAGGAGCCGGTCTTGGAACCATGGATCTGAGGATGTACTCTCTGGCAGCCGGCTTTGGGAAGTCTGGGACAGTGCTTGCAGGCTTGTGCACCTCCCGGGCCTCCTCAACTGGCTTCTCATCTTCATCCAGGAGCATGTACGAGTTCTTCTGAGACTGGACGAAGAGTTTGTAGATGATGGACCCAACCGGGCCACAAGGACCTCCTCGGACAAGGACCTCCTGTTGCTGCTGAATGTCGGACACAAAGCGATGAAGCTCAATCTCTGCTCCTTTCTGATCCAGAAGGTCCTCAGAGAATTTCGATCTCAATGAGACAGTTCTTGCTATCATGGTTTCAGCCACTTCTATGGGTCTCACCACCTGTTCGTACTTCCTCGCATCAGCGGTTGGATTGCGTGACAACTTGACTGCCTTGGAGACGATCTGATCTATAATGGTTTTCAATGAAGGGGTATCATGATCTTCATTTTCGATGAGTTTAACGATGGCGGCTTGAATTAGCATAGGCATCAGATGGAGGACTGCAGTAGCTGGTTTCATGGAGCTTAGGAAATGGAGAACCTTCTCTGCTTCCTTGGTGTCGTCAAACAGTCGCTTCTGCCTCCTGGCGGGAATTGGCCTGGCACTCTGCCAGACTTCAACCCACATGTTACCAGGAATTTGCATTCTCGGACTCAAACTCCCCTTAAGAACTTTGCCTCTATCTTCACCATCAACCTCTTCTTCGATGTAGTCTCTAGGGGAGTACCATCGAACAAAATCTTCCAAAGTGCAACCAGGATTAGCCGATTTGAATGATTCCATGTCGGACAGGAGACAAGCACTTTGCATACGTGCCCTCAGTTGAGTACTTTCCTGTGATGACCCAAGCTTGGACAGAACCTCTGCATGTTCTTCTAACATGTCCTCTGTCATTGGCGATGGCTCTTGAGTGATTGGAACATACATCTGATCTCCAGAAGCAAGAAGTTTCATATTTTTGAAAGGTGCCAGTCTACCATCTGGTTTGTGCGACACACTGTCCTTGAAGGACGACTCACTTGCAACAGATCCAGCATCAAGGCTTTCCTCTGGGTTAGACCTGTCTTCTGAATCTTCTCTTCCAAGAGTTCCCTTGTCAGATTTGGTAGCATCACGACCAGATGCAGATTCATCGTCGTCGTCAGTGTTATCACAGTCATAGAACTCGTCATCACTAGCACTTCCAATACTACCGACACGATCATTATCGACCTTATTTTCATTGGAATTGGGCTTATCACTGGATGCAGCAAAAGCATCATTATCAGGTGAGGCAGAGGCAGGACTATTCTGTTGCTCTCCTCGCCCATAACCTAGCGATTCTCGCTTGATTTTCCTCTCAATGCAGCAGTTGAGCATCTGCAACTTCTGGTGGAGAAGGGAGGTTCCAAGGTTGGGCTGACTTTTCTCAACTCCAGAAACATAATGATTGTTCTCCCACCGGAATCTCATCTCCAAGACGAATTCTTGCCATAAATGAGCCACAGCTTTCAAGCCACCGTAATTGTGATTGACAATGCACAGACAGACAGCCAAACGATGTGTCAAGCTATCAAGCGGAGCCGTTTTCATCTGCTTTCTAAGAATTGCAATCACTTCTTTGTACCTGGCAGATTGTTTTTCATCTTCTCCATTTTCTGTTTCATCTTCTTCTGCATGTTGTACACTCCTTGCATCCGGGAACAAGAACAACAATATTTGGTTCAGCAAATTGGAGGAAATAGGAGCTTCCTCTGCTTTCACTGATAGTCTTGTTGTAGCTGTTGACACAACACTTCCAAGAGAGGGCACATTTATGTTAGGCTCTGTCAGTCTGGTCAAGGCATGACCCATGTCAGCAGACTCCTTGCTGTCGTCTTGAAGAATAGTGCCAAGTAATTCATCAGTTGTCTCCTTTGTCTCGAGGAGAGACAGGAACTCTCGGACGTAGTCTCCAAGGAGGCATAGAGGATCATCGGTTCCATTAACCTTAACTGACCACTGTGGTGCTTGAAGCGGATCCAAGTCGGAGTACACGTGGTTCTCAACTATCATGTCCTCGGACAAGCTGGGCCAAGTACACGACAGGTTCAGGTCGCTAATCGGATCTTCACAAGCTCCAAATGGAAGGTTACCAAAATCTGAACATCCAATCTCATCCTCCATTATGGACGAGAGATCAGGAGGTGATTGAGGCCAGGCAGCACATGTCCAGTCGGTCAGGATGTACGTAAACCTCACAGAAACTGATACCGGCGGCATGGATATGTACACACAACCTAGTTTTGACTTGAACACATCTAGAAGCCCGGCAAGATGATCATATTGGGAGGGTATCTTTTTCAAGTGGGCCATTTCGAACTCAACTGTTGCGCCTGGTATAACACAAGTTCCGCAATACAGCTTCCTCCAATTATGAGACTGTTGGATGAATACAGGAACACTACAGCAAGTATTGCTCATGGCTATGGCTGCCGAACTGAGCAGCAATTTGGTTCTGCTCTCTGATGCAATAATTTCATTATTGGCTATTGATGGCACAATAATGAGAAATTCTTGCAGACCATACCAGCGACATAATGGATGAGCTCTACATGGAAAATCATTGTCCAAATTCATGAGGTCAGAATACACAGTTGGTGTTTTTTCTTCAAAATCTTCAGTGTCATCAACAACATCGTTATCTGTGTTTTCCTTCTCTTCCGACGTCCTAGCCTCAGTTGTTGACAAGGATGATTTCAAATATTTGTGGGTTATTTTGAACTTGAAGTCAGAAAATTGCAACTCGTCTGACCTCTCTTCCCACACTCCATGGGAGTATTCATCTTTACGGGCTGGCGGTAGGGGTGGTCGATTAGCAAGCTTCCATTCATGCAAAACTTCTTCAAATCTAGCAATGAACCTCTCCCAGTCAGACGCAGTTGTAAAATCTGTGATTTCGAAAACGTCCGTATCGTCATCAGCACCGATAGAGCTTGCTCTGATCATGTTTCTCATTTCAAGGTAAACCTATCGTCGTCATATTTCTTATCTACGGCTGATAACTTAGCTACGAACCTAAATATCAGCTGTAATTTGGCATATGTTGACAAAATGAGTAAAGGGAAATAACCCGAAATTATCATGTACTATTCACCTTTCAACTAACAACAACAATATAAAACTTATGCAGTAGGCTGCTAGAGTCTATTGATACCATATTATATTTTAGAAATGTAATCCTGTTTATGAATTAGGGAATACTCGTTGGCTTACAGTAGGAAATAAAGGAAAACCTCTGACACAGATTAAACAATATATCAGTAATATCACCTTCCCTGCCGTGTTAAGTTAGAGTACTTCCGCCTGCAAAGACATCTACGACTTTCCACAGCAGCTGTGTTATCTATGTAAATAATTTATGGCATGAAAAATAAATAGCACTACAAGTTATTCTTTTGTAATTCAGAACAATCAAGTAATAAAAGAAATTGAGTTATCACCAACTATAAGAAATTATTGCCAGAGCTTGACCAGGACTTATCATGACTTATCACGACAATAACTGTGAAATTAATGAATGCACAGAAGAAACAACACAGATATATACTTTAGTATTAAATTAGAGTCGTAACAATAGCAAGAATAGACAATACTGTAATTAATACCTTAATAGTTTTCTATTTTCGTAATAAGTGTGAAGTGTATGTTATATACTTTACTGGAATGTATGTGGATATTTAACCTAAAGTACAATAAAAGTGAACATTAACTCACAATTCATTATCTGGCGTCTTTAGATGATATGCCTACAGAATGCTATACTACAAGTAACATGTCCAATAATTAGTCGCAAGGAATAAAGTATCAAAAAGGAGTGATCTCCCCTATATGTTTATCGCTTATATCAATTAAACGCAATGAAATCCTGTTAAATCCACTGAAAATGCACTTATTGTATCCTAAAGACACACGGCAGTCACAAATATGAATAGGTGTGTCTATAGAATATAATTTCCTATTTTATTTTCATAGAATATGTAAGTTATTCACGGTGTAAGCGATGATGTTGACGTCACCGTACCATATGCGCATGTCCGTCCGAGAGCAAGGTTCCGTTTCCGTGTTTCTCTTTTGACAAGCAAAACAAGTCGGCATTTCGTCTAATCTCTACACATTGTGATGCTGCCCGCGTACGGATCGACGGGATTCTGTATGTAAACATTTGTTGCTACAACTTCAGGCGCCCAACTTCATCTACAGCCAATAGTTAGAGGTTGATCTGTTGGTGAAAACATCCATGCTAGGTCATTTTTAAGTCTTGGTGGATCATTTAGCATCTGACATTTTAAAAACTGATTTGAGTTAGTTAATTAGCTATTGTCAATCAAGGGTATAGCGCAGTGTTAAATAACTCCTTCAACGTGTTATCGATATGCATGTTTGCTGTTTTGGATTAAATTTGTACCCCTGCGCTAATGTACACACATAATCCTGACATATACGTTTGGTAAGCGCAAGTGCGATGCTGTACGACAACTGTGTTTCTAACCTTCATCTGTTATACATGACAGCATGAACAATGGCCAGTGTGTGTACATTAGCGAAGCAATGACACTACCCGGCCATAACATGTCATATAGACATGATAGATTGATGGCAGAGTGATATGTCACATTAAAAATGGCATGAGACAAAACAGGGTTAGAAGTTAAATAGTAAAAACCAAAAAGCTTTTACAAGCTTGATTTTAGTCAAATAAGTTATAAGAAGCGCGAAGCCCCTGAAAAGTCAAATAAGAAGCGCAAAGCCCCTGAAAAGATACTTGCCCAGAACAAAAGAAGGTTGCCATGGCCCGACGTCCGAATGCGAACTTCTAACCCTGTCACAAATCGGGTGTCTGTATAATTGGCGTAACCATGGTAACTGTACAATAAGGCATCCACTTGCAGATCAGTAATGGATAGTTTGATACAACATCCATTGATCTATCTAAAATGCAGGTAGCTCAATGTTGAAGGATGGGACTCAAGAGCGCGATGTTGGTGTTTTTAAACTGATCTTGTGATACATGCAGGAATCCAGCCAATCAGAGTGTGGCATACTGATGCAGCTATAGCTATCACTATATGCAACTGCGTCTCTCTGCCTCTGGCATGCTCTGATTGACCATGTTGACTGGTACCACTGAGCCACAGGCACTTCAATATACACAAAATAAAAACATCAATACGTGATACCCCTCTGACAACACTGTCTATACTGAAACGTATAACAGCCGCCATTTTACTTTTATTGGAACATTTTTTTTAATCACAGTTCTACTCACTTATTACGCAAGAGAGCTGTCATTTCTCATCTCGCATCATTACAATATACCTCTAAATCAATGTCTGTGTGGTCGTTAGGGCGGATACTACCCGCTTACGGTATCAACGGTATCCAGTTCCAAACATCAGATTTAAACAACTTATCCTACATGTTTTCAGTAGGAAATTTATCATTTCCATATCTCAAATGGACCTACTAAGAAATAATTGCTTGACTAGACATTTTTTGCTGTAGTTTTACAACTTATAAGTTATCAGCTGGTTGTATAGTTTTGCTGTCTGCTACACGTTCTATTTTTAAATTTAGCTGTTTAGGATAACGCAATGCATTGTGGGTGTCTTCCGGTCTTAGTATATGTGTTGACTGCTTTTTTTAGTCGAAATCTGATGTTTGGAACTGGATACCGGTGATAAGCGGGTAGTATCCGCCCTAACGACCACACAGACATTGATTTAGAGATTTATTGTACTGATGCGAGACGAGAAATGACAGCTCTCTTGCATAATAAGTGAGTAGAACTGTGATTAAGCTCCCAGCCTCCATGGCATTGGTGTGTGCAATGCTTTGATGATAATCAACCTGTTTTCCATTGATTAACATTTTCATTTACCATATTCAGCAAAGCTGATTGGTATTTGCACTAATTCAACACTTATCTGGTAGCCATGGTACTCTAACTTAGTCCGGCAGGAAAGGCGATATTACTGATACAGTGCACCCTCGATATAACACTGTCCGATGCACCGCGGATTTGGATATAACACAGGGTCAGATGTGGATCCCATTTTTATTTTCATTAGATCCCTGTAATATCGTATAAGGCGGTACTGTAACGCGGGGGTATGTCATGGACCCCAACTTCAGCGTTATTTCGAGGGGACGCTGTATATTGTTTTATCTGTGTCAGAAGCTTTCCTTTATTTCCTACTGTAAGCTCTAGCTAAGTTTTATTGACTGAAAACATTTATTTGTCTAAAGCAGTAAGATTAATTATTCAATTATCATAATTATGTCGTATTATATCTGGAATTGTGAGATACATTTTGAGCCTGAGCATGAAAATAGTCAAACCTGATGTAACACAATGCCAGATTGTGATGGTTGGGATGGCCGATGAGTACCGTATGCATTCCCATGTGTTTTCAGACTATTTACATGTGTTTTCAGATGATTATTTACATGCATTTTCAGACAAGGCCCCGGTCAGTAAAGGATTGGTATGGTTGTCTCTCCTCACGACATTCGCCTTCACGTTCCCACTGCAGCACTACAAGAGCTTCCTCATCTACAACCCACACCTTGTCCTGGAGAAACAGCAGGTACTACACGGGCATACGTAAAATATGTAAACTATATTTGGTAACCATGGCAACTATGCGTATGTTTGGCATTGTTTGCACCAATGATTATGCTGGCTGGGAAAAGACATATTTTCTTTCATTGTATTTTTAATGTATGCAAGACCAAATTAATTACTTACGGTAATGGGATTTATTTTCTAAAATCTTTTAGTAGATGGAAAGGAGAAATAAATAGCTCATGTTTTAACAATTGTTTAATGAATTAGTCAAAGTTATTATTTGAGTTGGGTTAGAGCGATGGGGATTGTTCTATGTGGGCAAATAGACATAACATGTATTATGGTGATACCTGAATGGCCATGTTTTTTATACAGTTGTTAAACATGTTTAGTTGATCCACTATAGTTTTCAATGAATAATCTATTGCACTATTATCCTGTTCTCATTAACACAAATAATGCCATCTACACGTGTTAAGATATTTTTTACGCCCAAGTTTTCTGTCCATCTTAGTTATGGCGGCTGCTGACCTCGCGTCTCGCCTTCCTCGACCTCAAAGACCTCTTCGTGTGCTGCATGCTCGTCTACTACTTCAGAGTGTTCGAGAAGAGGTTTGGCTCAAGGAAATTTGCGGTAGGTATAGGCTGTCCACAGACTGACATGCATCAGTCGAAACTCTCCAACGTCCATATGGATCTCTCTGAATTAACCTGATCATGCTTATGGAGCATCAGTCCAGTTAATGGTAGTATATCTTATGGTAAAAGCTTAATTTCCTCTAGTCCTTGCGATACCTTGAACATTGAGCCTTTAGCTCGGGATGGAGAAGTTCCAGAACTAGTGCCATTCTTAACAGCTGTGGAGGTAACACAGGAAGATTGTGCGGAAGCATGGAATTATTGCTGTTGTGGTGATAGATTTAGTCGACCCCAATTTCCATGTTAACTTTTTCCATGGCTGAATTTAGTAGGCATTGGTTAGTTACTAAAACTGTATATATTATTTTTTTCCAGTCCTATATGTTAGCGTCAGGGACTCTGGCGTGTAGTGTGGAGTTAGTGGCCTTGTGGGCGTGTCAGCAGCTGGACATCTCCGTGGAAAACCTGCCTACTGGACCGTGAGTTGATCCTCATACATATAGAACATGTAGATACACAACCGTCAGGTTCTGCCTTATTTAGTGCATTGCAAATGAACAATTATTATATTTTTTTTTATTATTGTTGTTGTTATTATTATCATAATCATTACTATCATATTTTTTATTATCATTATTATTACTATTATTATTAGTATTATTTTAAAAACATGTTTGTTTTTGTTGTTGATATTATTGTTGTTCCTAGTATTGTTATTCTTAATTATTACTATTTTCGCAGTTTTCAATTATTTGAAAAAAATAATTTTATTATTTATAAAAATAATATTTGTTGTTGGTGTTGATATTATTACCATTATCTCTTTCAGAATCTGCTTTGTATTTCCGCTGTTTGTGCCCTACTACTTTGACATCCCACGCGTCGCAATGACGCACATCCTAGGGGTCCCCGTGACAGGGAAGACCCTCACTTACATCCTGGGATTGCAAGTAATGACATCAAACATACCTTTCCAACGTGATCACGATAGGATGCGTTGTCTATTCCGTTACAATGCTTTTACCATCCTTGGTAAATGTCAATACCAGCTGGTGCTTGCAGGTTTACGGCAACATTCAGAGCTATGGATGTTGAAAGTTTTCATTAAACATCTAAGATTCATAAAATACACTACATACATATTTAACTATTGTTTAAAAATAAGAAAATAATAAGATTTATCAGGAGGCAAACCGTGAGTCGACTTGACCAGTGCTTTATGTTTACAGGTCGCTAGTCCTACTTTTGAGAGCCGGATGGTTGCAGTTTGTGCAATTGTAAGTCAATGTTTTAATGAACATTACCATGATTATTTAATCTGTATATCTATGCATGCCCATCTCTGTACCAAACTAAATAATTATTACAATTAACACTATAAGAATTCAGTTGTTCTAGGTACTTGTGAAATACAATAATGGTACTGCATTAATGTTTACCATGCTTGGAAAACGTCACTTTATAAACTAACATTTGACCAGTGCTTCATACTTTCAAATGCGTTAATGTTTACCTTGCTTGTATGGGTGAAATATTCCCACTGAAATGGAAAACACTAATTCAATCAAAATTCAAAAACTCACTTCAATTAGTGTATCAAATATCTTTTACTTACATTTTATCACAAATAATGCCAATTTCCCCAACTATTTACAACACTTGTGTTTGCTTATCACCAGACTGGAGGTTTACTGTGGAGACTGAATTTCCTGAAGATACAGTCGCTGGTCAGAGTCCCTCAGTGGATGGGGAGATTGTTCGACTCGACCCTCGACCGCCTGCTGAAGTCGTCAGCACCGAAGACAGACCAGGTCCCGATGGGCGCTACTCTGGAACTGCAACGGCAGGAACAGATAGAACGGATGGAACAGCAGATGGTGATGGCATTCACAAACTCGCAGACCAACAATCCGGCAAACGTTGATGCCAGGCCTCAGCCTTTGGTAGGTTACCTGTAGTCAGATATTGGGCATCAATAATACTGGTCCATTAACATTTCTACTTCTGGAGGCAACACGACGGTAGTGATGAATATGTAATATGCTACAGTCATTAAACACTTTATCCGAACAACACTTGGTCAACATGAGTTGTCTCCCTTGCATCAAGGACAAATGTTCTAAAGTCAGCGTTGGCTCCTGGAATTTGTTATTCTTCACATTTTGTTATGTTAGTAATTGTCATGTATGTGTATGTTAAACATGACACTTGAAGGGATTATGAAAAACAAATTACAACAATATTTTTGTAATATTTGCTTCAGAACCTGGCCAATGGTCCTGGAATATTTGGGAATCCTGAGTTTCTAGTTCCTGGTTTGCGCCAAAGAAACAATACTGGTACGTTTATTGTAGTACAGAGGATAGAAGCCATTTTGATACTCCTTGTGCACTGCATAAAAAGACTCGAGTCTTGCAAATATACCTCTATATACAGTACACCCTTGATATAACACAGTTCGATACACAGCGGATTCGGATATAAGGCGGGGTCAGACGTGGATTTTTATTTTTGTTATTTATCTGTACTATCGTATAAGGCGGGTACTATAACGCAGGGTATGTCATGGACCCCAGCTTCAGCGTTATATCGAGGGGACACTGTATTACATTATACACACTAAAGCCTACATCACATTACACAACACGACCCAGCTGGACTTGATAGTCTAGTTGTGTCGTGTAATTGTTAACAGAAATCATGGTCAGCAGCGCCTAATTTTCCATCTCAAACTGTTGGGACGACGGAAAATCTGTCGCCGATGACCAACATTTCTGTTCACCATCCAAGCCAGTTGGATTGTAATGTGATGTAGGCTTTATTCACACTCTATTTGTCACACCCACAAAGTTCTATTCAGGTCCCTTTAAAGGCATACAATCACAGATATTTATGGCCGTTTTGACTAGTTCTAACTTAAAAGTACATTCACTTGACATACATATAATCATGTTTGTACTTCCAAAAACCTTTCTATCGCTATACGGTGGACAATATTCAATTTCAACAACCTGAACAATCTTAGTTCTTCATCCTTTGTATTAATGCAAGGGGACATAACTCTCATATATCATGAATACATCAAAGACAATATCATTATTAGTCCTGACA
>JAUTBQ010169240.1:0-11910 GCA_032361185.1 Lepetodrilus ovalis | reverse complement strand
CCAAAACGGACTTCTGAATAGGCAGTTTTCCCAGGGTATGTGACAGAAAGTAGTGGAGTCACAATAGCTTGGGTTTTTCGAGGATGCATAGCAGTGTGATCAGAATTAAAATTATATAAAATCCGAGTGATTTTCACCAAAACATAAATTCTACTTAAAACGACCATCTTGCCTGAACAGAAACTAGCGCTTGACTGTGGTCGGACCATGGTTTCTGTGTGACGTCACGATTGTCGGACTATAAAGAGTTCGAGAACAATAGATCGACAATAGTCACCATAGTTGTGAAGCAAAGTCTGCCAAAGTCATGGTGACAGAGCTAAAGGCAGTGAGCTAAAGTCACCAAGCTATGATGACTAAGCTATGATAACTCACAAAAAGTTGAAAGCTTCATGCAACAGATCAAACCACAGCAACTCGACTATGGTGACAGCTAAAGTCACTGAGCCGTGGTGATAGAGCTACAGTCACCAGGCTATGATGACTACCCTGTGGTAACTCACTTTGGACTGAGCATGGCACTGAATGTGTGTGTGTCGTACTCAGTCAGTGACTTAGTTACTTCCTCATCCGTAATAACATGGAACACTTCCTCCACTGTCGCTGTGGCGCCCTCTGGTGGGGTCACTCTCTCCGTCACCGTGCTGTTGCCAAGCAACACACATATATATATAATACTTGCAATATTATTGTATGGCCTGTTGCCAAGATATTTAATGCAAGTGGCCTACAATTTAATAATATATCAATAAATTATTCGCAAGGAATATAAAAGTAACATAAAAGACGAATTATGATCCTTACAGCAATAACGTTAAATTCATGGTCAAGGTATTTAACCCCACTTCGTATACCATGATATATGTCCAAAGTATTGTTGAAAATATAACACAGAACTTTCTAAAAATATCAATCAGCTATGTATTTCTGTCAATAGATAGCCTTCTTCATGGTGCAGATTGCCAAAGAACATGGATTCTGATTGACCCTGCAGTGAAGGGGTTAAAGCACGTGGACACTGACCTTTGACCCTGTATCTTCTTTGCCTTGTGTTCGTCCGTGGCGTTAGGACTGTTGGGGGTAGGAGTTTGAATATGTCTCGGCAAACCTGAGATGCCATCTTGTATGTCGTCATCGTCCTTGACGTCATCTTCCTTGACATCATCTTCCTCGACGTCATCTTCTGTGTCATCTGCATCAGCATGGGGAGATTGTGTTACTTTTTAGTCTAGCTGACAACAGCTATGTTTGTTGGTGTTTCTTTGAATAATTTAGAGTCGCTTTCAAGATTATTTCACTCTTTATCATATGAGAAATACTGACTGACCCTGTATGGATGTTTGATCGTCAGTGGACTGCGAGGACCGCTGGGCTCGGAGGGACTGCAGCAAGTCGTCGTCGTCGCTGTCGTCGACCTCGCTGGGCATGGACAAGATGGAGGAGTTGACGTCGCACTCCACACTCTGTCGATGCAGATAGCACTCGTCGCAAACACGCTCCTTCTTACTGCAATACATCCAGACTCCAGGTTATCTAACCATATTTAGTACGATTCCATGCTCGAGCTCAATGTTTATGGGGATTTGTGGGTGGGTGGTAGCACAGTCACAGAAGGTTTGGACATGTGAGCCAAAGGTTCACGAGTTCAAATCCTGTGGTTTGTAAATGTACGACAGCTTTAATGGGCAGAGAGAGGGTTAACGAGACAGAGGAAGCAAGGGTTATGTCACTGAACTGATGGACACTGGTCAGCGCCCTGGTATTGGACGTACCTGCTGTGAGCAGTCATCACCCAGTGGTCCACACACTTCCAGCAGTAGATCTGGCCACAGATCCGACAATGGTGCTGGACAATGAAAATCATCAGTCATAAAAATTAGGGCTGCCTAAATATATCGATTATCGACCATCATGCAGGTCAATGAGAAAACAGTGTTAAAAAGAATATGACAGATTTGGATCTCCATTTTAAACCGCTTTCAAGATTATTTCACTCATATCGCCGCTTGTGTGTTTGGTGTGTGCATGCCCTGCTTGTTCCACAGTATATCAGATTTCAACTGGCTGTTGGTGCTAGCTCATTAGAATAGCCTGCCAGTATAAGAACATGGATACACTATTCAAATATATCACCCCGGCTGAGCTGACGATTCCTTGCTTTACCGCTTTAATGCCGAGCCCAGCAAGAGAACAGCATATACTAGCTTTGTCTTTATATCAGGGCTTACTCCATAGACACACACTCCAGGGTATCCTTTCATGAAGCTCTCTTATCCACTAAGAGACTGGTAGCGCTGTCTTTGTCGATAGCTAATACACTGCTAAGAGAGCGCTACCAGTCTAATAGTAGATAAGAGAGCTTTGTGAAAGGGTACCCAGACCGCCGTCGTCATCATATCGCATGTATAAAGCAAAATTTTAAAGCACAATTGACAAGAAAAAATATTTATTTCAAAGGTTTTGTGCCGATACCGGTGTGTGAAGGCTGCTTGTAAACTTACCCTCCTGAGCCAGATGGAGAACTCCGAGGAACACTTGCGACAGGCAACGGCCGTCTGGTTGTCCATCCACGTGTCCTTGACCTGTGACTTCTGCTGATAGCTCAGCTGGTCAGTCCTCTGCCACAGCGTGTCCTTGTCTCTACAACAGTCAACAACATCACTGCAATGTGGTACTGGTGGGGGAAAACCTGCAGCAATGGCCAAGCAAAGGGAGATAATTGTACAGCAGGCATGCAGACATTCTATCCATCCTCTATGTAATATGATGTTACATCTCTTGTATGACCGTTGTTGCTTTTTTCTTTGAGAATAAATGTGTCTGTCTGCCTGTCTGTATATCTGTATCTGCCTTTCTGTCAGTTTCTCTGTCTGTATTTGTATCTGTCTGTATTTATGTATACCAGTTTGTGTTTCTGTCTGTCTGCCTGTGCCTCTGTATGTGTATCTTTTTGTACATATGTCTGTCTGCATGTCTGTCTATCTGTATCTGCCAGTTTGTGTCTCTGCCTGCTTGCCTGTCTGTCTGTCTGTCTGACCCAGGAGGACCCAGTCGTGACTCACCGGAGAAGTTTCAGGAGCTGTCTCTTGAGCTGCTTCATGTCAGACTTCAGGAGGTCCACCTCTTCCTGCTTCTCCCTCAGCTGACCTTCGACCCTGTCCTCCACACGTGACACCTCCGTCTGGACAGAGAACATAGTCAATACAGGAGAATAATAATAACAATAATAACAATAATAATAACAATAATAATAATAATAATAATGGGGTCTGACTGTAATAATAATAATAACAATAATAATAACAATAGCAATAATAATAATAATAATAATAACAATAGCAATAGCAATAAGAATAGCTATTATAAAAATCAATAATATTAATAATAAAAATAAAATAAAAATAACAATAACAAATAATAATATTAATAATAATAATGACAAAAATAATACCAATAATAATGCTGATAATAATAAATGATTGATTGAATTATTGCTTTACGTCGTGGTGAGAATATTGCTCACATAGGTGATGACAATAATAATAATAATAATAACAATAACAAATACTAATAACAACAACAACAATAATAATAATAGTTCATTCTTATAGTGCATGTACTCCATGCATGAGGCATTCTAAAAAAAAATGCAAAAAGGGGAGAGTTGAAAAAAGACATTTAGTATCTTGTGCATAATAATGTGTTCACTCACTTCTCTTCTCAACTCAAGGAATGAAACACATAGGAAGTTAATGCTGTACAGAGTAGTACGGAATAGATAGATGGTATGTCCTCACTGGCATGTCAAGCCCTGTCGACCCTTGTGAGTTCATGTAGACCATCAAGGCAGCCCTCAAGTTCCAGATATTACTCACCTGTATGTTCTGTTTCTGTTCCTTCTCGGCTGCCAGTTCATTCTCAATCTGGAACAAAAACAGCAAGGCCATACTACAGACAGAAGCAAACCAACAGTCACGGGTCAAATTAACATTTGCCAGTTAGCCCCAGGGGCGTTTCTCCCAATGCTGAAGGTATCCTAAAGGCTAGTAGAAAATCAAGTTTTCTGTAAAGATTTGTTACTTGTATCACTATTCAGGCTAGTAAGTTTTAAAGGTAAGTTTCCATCCCTCCAAATATTCAGACAGATGTGAACAGATTTACACATCACAGACATACACACTGCAAACCTTAAAGAATGCTATCGCTCAAAGTAATGCTAACCACTTTCCTGCAGGATTATCTATTGGCACTGCTCTCTAAACAAGTGAATTCTGAATTCCCCAATATAAATCCTTGCGACCTTTAACCTTTAACCCTCTCCGAGCTGAAAGAAACCTGAGATGCCTAAAGAGTTGTGTCTGTATTTGTGCCTAGTCCAGCAGTGAGAGGGTTAAAATGTATTCCTTTTTACAGATTCAGAGCCAGTGATATCCACACACTGTTCTATGTGTTCCCTAGAAGTGTTCCTTAGAGTTGTTCCCTAGAAGTGTTCCTACCTGTTCCAGCTGCTCGCCCAATATTCGATTTTCTTCATTTGTTGATTCCAATTCCAAGCTGAGGCTTTCCAACTGCAAAATAAGCTCATGTTATATTCATGATACACAGATATACGAACTGCCTTGACCAAAATTGCTAGATAAAATAAAATAAATAGAAATAAAGATATTTAAATGAATGAATAAATAAAAAATATAAGATAAAATAAAATAAAATAAATTAAAATATAATATAATATAATATAATATAATAAAATAAACAAAATTAATTAATTAATTAATTAATTAAATAAATAAATAAATAAATGAATGAATGAATGAATGAATGAATGAATGAATGAATGAATGAATGAATGAATGAATGAATGAATGAATGAATGAATAAATAGGTTATTGCAAAATTTCTCCTAAAAAATATTGACTTTTTGTATGCATCCTGTTTCTACCCACTTCTTGTTTCTGTTCAGTCAGTTTCTCGGTCTCAGCTGCTTGCACAGATACTGCTTCCTGTTCCAGACAGGCGATGATGGCTTCCTGGTCTTCTAGGCTTGCCCTCATCTCTAACACCTCATCATTCTGGCCGGTGTAGCTCTGAAACAGGAAGGAAATGTGACTGTGTAGCCGTGACTGCAGTCACAATGTAGCTCTGACACACGAGAAAGGTATTTAACATTCCCACAAAATACTAAATTGCAAAGGATAAAAGTTATTAAAAAAATTGGATTTTATAGCCGCTTTCAAGATTCTGTCACATATTATGCACAAATTGTCAGGTTAAGGCAGAAGGAAATCTACCATACCCGTAGCACTGAATGCTGCAGTAAACCTGCGAGGACTGTCTGGTACTGACAGACCAAGGATGACATCTGCATTGCCAGAGTACAGACAGCACATCCTATTGCGATCGCATCAGAAAGGTAACTTTGACTCCAGAATCCAAATTACGTTCTACCAATGTGCTACCACCAGGCCCATTCAAAACATTATTATTAAACAAGTTTATATTAAGAAAGTCCCCACAACATATGGCTAACATTTCATCATTACTGACTAAAATTTCCGTTGTTTAAAATTTTAACAAAACACTTAAATAACATGTTACATGTTTCAAATGCCAAGATGTTACCATTTATCATTAATTGCCACAACATTATTTCTGCCATAACCTTAGCACAACATTCCAGCAAACATATAAGCCATCTGGCCCAGAGATTATGAAACCTTTTGAGTACAATTTCATACTCAGTATTACTCACACTCAAATTTTATATGGAGATTTGTGAACAAAATTTTGAGTTGAAGATAAAATTGTACTCCAGAACATTTCTCAATCTTGGGTCCCAGATGTCTTACCTTGAGAGCCTCTTCATGCTGCATATGCTCTGCGCTGAGTTGGAACTGAAGGGCAGATAACTCTTGATTCAAAGACTCCACTTGTGTCTGCAGCACTGTCTGACCTTCTGACCCCTTCTCAAGCTCAGCGCATTGCTGGGACTTCAACTCCACACAGGCCTTCAGCTCTGACACACTCAGCTCCAATCTCTCCACCGATGTCTGAAGGGCATCACATACTCTCTGCTTCTCTTCCGTCGACGTCTTGACTTCTTCCAATGATGTCTGTACTTCGTCTACCGTCTCTTCTGCGGTAGCAATCTGGTCTAACAGGGCCTTTTTCTCATTCACAAGACATGAACATTTCTCTTCCAATGTACTTCCCACCGACACTGATTCTTCTAGCTTTAATTCCAGACTTGCGATCAATTCATCTTTTTCAGACACAGATCTCGATTTTTGGTTTTCAATTTCCGTCAGGGATTTTTGTAGTCTCTCCATTTCCAATGTCAGCTCTGCATGTTCTTTCTCTGCATTCTCCTTAGCTGACATCATCTCTCCACTTTCAGTTTCTAACAACTTGAGTTTTGCCGTGAGTTCCTCGTTGCTTTTTTCCAATGTCTCCATCCTGGATCTCAGATCCTCGTTCTCCGTTTGCAATGTCTGCGTCAAGGTCTGTTCCTGTTCCAAGTCTGCAGACATCTGCTTCAGCCGAGATTCCCGATTCTGTGCATCTGCTTCAGCATCCTCCAACTCAGCCTTCAGCTGACTGGTCTCCTTCTCGTGACCTTGAACTAAGTCAGACAGCTGTGTGTCCTTGACCTTCAACTCTGCCTGTGTGTCTACCACCGACTGTTTCAGTTCTGTTATCAACTTGGTGCTAATTTTTAGTTCCTTTTCCATTTTCTTCTTAGACGTTTGTTCCTTTTTCAATGTTCTGTGGAGATCAGAAAATTCAGTTTTCGTTTTCTCCAAACTTGTTTTCAATTCTGTGACTTCATCTTGTAGACTTTTATTGACTTTCTCGGAATCTATTTTCAGGTTTGTTACTGTGTCCAGATCTCCCTTCAACTTCTTATTTTCAGATTCACAACATTTCAATGACATATCCTTTTCTGAAAGTTCTTTTTCCCTTAACTGCAAGACTTTTTCATTATGCTTGCTGTCTTTTTCTGTCATTTCTGCCGCCATTAGAAGTTTTTCACTTGTAGCTGACATATTAACTTTGAGATTACCAATGTCATGGGTCAAGGTCATGACCTGCTCACGTAAAGTCACATTATCAGTTTGTAGTCTGTCATGTTCTTCTTTCAAGTTCACAAAGATTTCTTCCTTCTGAATAATGTCTTTTTTGAGATCACAACCTTTACCAACTTCGACTTTCAACAATCTCTCCTTTTCAGCTAGATTACTTCTCAAGCCGTCTTCAATCTGGCGCGATTCTCCCAGAGATATCTGCAAAGCCTGGAACTTCTCTTCAAGACCCTGGAGTTGTGTCCCCTTGTCTGTGTCACCTGCTTGTAGGTGGCTGAGTTGACCTTCAAGGATACTTCTCTCTCCTTCCATGTCTGAAATCCTGGTCGACAGTTTCTGGACGTGTAGAGATATGACAGACATCATCTGACTGACATCTGGTTCACTGTCACAGTCCTGGAAATATTCACCATAAAAATAATAAATTTGAGCTAAAACATTGATTGCTATTGTGGTCCTGGTATCGAATAAAAATAACCTATTTCCATTGAGGGCACATAGTGAATTATTTTATATTGCAATATACACAAAAGGATTTTTAATTCTGGAGAAAGTGACAATGAGCATGTAGGTTAACATTGCTAAAGGAATAGCTCACCCATTTGTAACTACAGTGTCCCTCGATATAACACTGTCCGACACACAGCGGATTTGGATATAAGGCGGGGTCAGACATGGATCCCATTTTTATTTTCGTTATTTTCCTGCAATATCGTATAAGGTGGGTACTATAACGCGGGAGGTATGACATGGACCCCAACTTCAGCGTTATATCAAGGGGACACTGTACATGTACATTTTAAATTATCATAATGTATTTTTAGAGCATGCCTTATGCATAGCACTAATACCCAAGATATTACTGGGAATATTATTATCGCCATTATTATTTCAGTGCACCCTCGATATAACATGGTCTGATGCACCACGGATGGACGTCAGACGTGGATACCATTTTTATTTTTTCGTTATTTCCCTGTAATATTGTATGTCATGGACCCCAACTTCAGCGTTATATGGAGGAGACACTGTATAAATAATTTTAAAATTCTATTAATAGAATTTACTAGAACCCTACGGAAGGCTCTCACCTCGGTCAAGTGACAATTCTGCAAAGCAGACAGTACATTGTCCTGCTGTTCCGCTAGACGAACTGACAAAGTTTTCAACTCCTTTGTTTTCTCCTGAACTTCTACTTCCATCGACTTCAGTGTTGATTCTGTCTCATGAAGCTTAAGGTCAAGGTCACGCTGAGCTGTCTGCTGATATTGCTGATTTTCCCCTGATGTTTTCCGCAAGTCGTCGAGACTCTCCAGAACGTGTTCCTTTTCTTTAGACAATTTCTCGCAGTCAACTTCCAATTTGGTTTTCGTGTTTTGAAGTTCCACGATTTCATCGTCCATAGCTTTCATCTTTCTTGAGATTTCTTCTTGAAACAAATTGACGTCTGCTATGAAATTGTCCAACTGTGATTGGCTGCCATCCAGCTGATCAGCAATCTGATTGGTTGCCAAATTACATAGCTGACCATAACAGTGATTCAGCATCTGGTTATTCTTCGTAGATTTTGTATCGAGTTCAGAAATTTGAGAAGACAAACTAGCAATTTCAGAATCTTTTAAAGCCAAAATTTTCTCGTTTTCCTTCACCTCAGCTTCTAATTTTTCAATCGCAGAAGTTGTGGAATCTTCGAATTTTTTCAACTCATTCTGAAAGTCACAGGTTTTCTTTTCAGCTTCCTTGAGCACTACGGAAAGGTTTTCTTCCAATTCTGACTTGGCTTTCTCAACAGAGGTCAAATCCGTCGTATACTTTTCACATTTGGCTGTGAGTGTGTCGCGACACGTCTGTAACTTGACATTCTCTAGCTCCGTTTCCTTTAACTGGGCGACCATCTCATGAAGTCTGTTAGCTGCTGTCAGCTGACTGCTCGCCTCCGATGCCTTTCCGTTCATCTCCGACTCCAGTTTAGCGAACAGCTGACAATTCTTCTCCTCACTTGTCTTCAGCTTCTGCTCAACTGCCTCAATCTGTGCAGTCTTCTTGTTCTCAGAATCTGTCAGAACAGCCACTTCAGATTTCAAAGATTTAACCTGAGTCTGGAGTTGCGATCTGTCGTTCTCCATCTTTGAAATGTCTGCTTTGTGTTTTTCGTCAATGGTCGTCACTTCGTCTCTCAAGATCTCAAGTTGTGATGTGACCTCTCTCAATCTGTCTTCTGCATCCTTCTTCTGTTCTAAGAGAGCTTGATGCCGATTGGTCAGATCTCTTTCCTTCGTCTGCCATTCTTTTTCTGTGCTGGTGTTTTCAATGCACATCTTGTCATACCTGAAACATGTGTGACTAATTGAGTGCTCTAGGAGAGTGACATGTAAGGAATGGTTGAGTGATCTAAATGTGTTAGACATGTGACAAGGAGTGATATAGGAGAGTGAGGTACAGAAGTATGAGGTGAACAAGAGTGACATGTCACACACCTCCTCTCCAGCTGCAGATGTTTGTTCTGCAGGTCGGTGTGTTGGTCCTGTATGTCCTGCAGCTGCTCGTGTAGGGCGTGTAGCTCTCCTTGTGTCGACCACGCTGATTGGCTGACTTCCATCTTCTCCTGCTGCAGCGAGTCCATCTGGTGGCAGAAAAACCCACAATTATCTCACGTCTGTATACCATCCAGGGAGTAGAGAAGAACACTGAATGCACACTGATCTACTGACTGGGGAAATAGTGTGGCACATTGAGCTACATTATTACCCAGGTCAATGGATTTGTGCTCTTATTTTTTTCCTTCTCAAATCCCTGGGGAATATACAATCCAAGCTGCCATTCAAGGCATTAGAAGTTCACATTCACATGCCCATTTCATCCTTCCGGGTACCCATTCTCTGCTGGGTGAACAGACATTTTCAAACAAAGCCACTTCCCTAAGGTGACAACACAAGAATTTCAACCAGTGTTGCAGTATGCTTGATATTCTTGTTTTCGGGTCACCCATTCATGAATCGGCCGAGCTCTATCATGCGTAACCTTGACCTGAGCAGTTAGCCGTGCCACCACTACCATGAACTACGCGCTACTATAGCACCACGACGCTGACGACAGATACCTGATCCATGAGTTGTGAGCGCACAGAGTGGGCAGCCTCGAGGTCATGGGTCAACTTCTCCACCTCCCCAGAGTTGTCCACACACAGTGGCGCGCTCATCAGACTGGGCGAGTCCTGGAAACAAGTAGGTCACACGTAGAGTCCTGGGGTGCGTTCAAACTGACCGATGCTGTGTAAGCCGCTTAGCTAAACTGGTTCCCTGTCCAATGCCTGGTTCATATGACTCATGAGACAGTGGCTAGTTTAGGAAGCCTCTTATAAGCCTTGGCCAGTCTGAACACAGCCCTGGGTATCATTTCTTAAAGCTCTCTTACATCCACTATAAGACCATAGCGCTCTCATAAGTGCCTGATTGCCATGTATTACAGATCACAACGAGAGAGCTTATGGTCTAGTTAGTAATTATGAGTGCTTAGAGAAACGATATCCTGGTCATTATAAAAAACACTTAAATTTCTAATGAAGGTATTCAATGAGGATTTATCAAGCAAATGACGTAAACTGTTTGAAGAGTGTGAAAAGAAAAGGATAGCAGGAATCAATCAATTAATCAATCAATAATAATAATAGTGTGTGATTCACTGTTTACCATTGCAGAAGATGTCAGTCACACAAATACTGAATAAATAATAACAATAATAATACATGTAATAATAATAATAATAGTAATAGTGTAATAATAATAATAATAATAACAATAATAATAATAATAATACTAACAATAGTAATAATAATAATAATAAAAATAATAATAATAATAATAATAATAATAATAATAGTGAGTGTAAGTTATGATTTACTGTTTAACATCAATTAACATTGCAGGTGTCATTCACCCATATAAACAGCGACAATAATAACAATAATAATAATAATAATGGAGATGTATATATTGCATCCTCGAGGAATAAGTGGAATCGTAAACTGAAAAAAACCCAGAGAGTCTGGAGAAATCTTTCAGCCATACGTGACGATTGAGAAACAGGAAGTGGACGGTGTACCTGAATGTTGATACTGGCCATGCTGCCGATGCTGGATCTTCTACTCGGCGGGTTCCACGTGAAACTACCGCCTTGCTTCCTGTGGAATGGTCAGAGAGTCAACTTAAATAGTGGCAACACACTTCCTCTTCTGTGTCCATAGGTTATCATCTAGGCTATCATTTCTGGAAGCTTTCATATCCACTATGAGACCTTTGCGCTCATGTAAGTGCCTAATAACAATACTTGAACACTTACATTCTGCAATAGTAACATTTACATAACACATACTATTGGACTTTCCGAAAAATGCAGTTACATCCCCTGAAAATTTCCAATAAAATTATCTCCCCTTCTCGATAACATGGATACAAACATTGCTAAAACTACAGATGTTAAACATCATTTTTAGAAAATATGCATATCAGAGCTGCCTAATTATTGTTGGATAAAAACAAGACATTCCCCAACATTAAATCTCTATATTCTCCTCTAGAGAAAGGCGCACAAATACTTGGTAGTATGCAAATAAGCAAGACAGCCAGTTGAGCGCATGTTATCGTAACATTGTAAGTTGTTGTATTTCTACTAATATCAGTAATATATCACGAAACAGTTTACATCGTTGGCCGGCTTCGTGGCGTAATGGTTAGAGCGTCAGCCCGGAGTGTGGAAGGTCGCGGGTTCGATCCCCGGTCGCGTCATACCAAAAGACGTTAAAAGAGGGTACTTGTTGTTCCCCTGCTTG
>JAUTBQ010169229.1:0-11911 GCA_032361185.1 Lepetodrilus ovalis | reverse complement strand
AACACGCGAAACCCCTCGTAGTGTGACAGCGTATAGTACAGACTGATGTGCTATCGCTGTCAGGAGAGCATGCTCACAGACAGGCAAGAAGATATAAGGTCTCAAACAGCTTGTGCAGATGTCTCACACTCAACAGAAGGTTTTCTGTACAGAATGCATGCAATCATCAAACAATTGAATACATTTCAACTTCTGTAAAATCTTTTATTCAGTATGACATAGATTTTACAAATGCAACTTCCTTTTTCCAGTATTTAAAAACCTCACTCCATCTATCACACATTCCCACACAAAAAAAGAGCAGAAAACAGACCTTTATTTTCTCACGTTCAATTTAAACTTCAAATTCAATAATGATAATTCCTGTTTTACATCACATAATTTGCTTAATCACGTTATACTATTCACATGCTTGTTCTAACTAACATTTCAATGTGTGAAAACATGCCAAATATCACATAATCAACAAAATAAATCTTGCCTGAAGTTGAACTTTTACATTGAAAGTGGAAAAACTAAAGGTCTCTTTTAGAAAATGCTGGATATATCAATTAATTCATTCCTCATTCATACCATTCACACACTTGCAATATCAAACACCAACACAAACGTACCAATGATCAGCGAGATTCAACAACCAATGAAATGCTTCAATACTACACGAACAATGAGAAGTGACAATTTGTTTTCATGTTGAATACTTTGTTTTACATAGTAACATAGTAATACATATTTGACATTCCAGCATGTTATCAACTACATGTATCATTAAATATATCTATACACCAATTCAGAATCAGCATAAGTTGAAACACAAATTTTCTTGACATCCCTTTCTAAATGCCTGGGCATGGCTTTCTTTACTATTGGATATAATATAGTAACTTGCTCGCCTTGCTAAAATAATTTAGTTTTCAAGTTTCATTACCATATAATTTTGTTTAGCATACCATTGGGTCAAATATATCAATGGATGCAGGGCTGTAGCCAACCAAGTGGTAATTTACGTTCAATGTATGCTCTTGTAGCGCTACAATAGTTGTAAGTGGGCTCCTGCCACAATAGAAAGCGTTGACTATGTTCCCAAAGCTATCATATACCTAATGATATCGTCACAGCCTTTGTGGAGAAACAAATGATGATCCCGAAAGAGGCAAACTTTCATCCACTAATGCTTAATGATGTCGTTAGGTATAATCAGCGATGGAAACTTACCTATAAAACTTACTAGCCCGAATAGTGATACAAGTAAGAAATGTTTACAAAAAACATGAATTTCTACTAGCCCTTAGGATACCTTTAGCATTGGGAGAAATGGCCCGGGCTAGTGTTCCTGTATCAGTGATCGAAACTTAGTTTAAAACTTTATAGCCCTAATAGTGACATATGATAACAAACATGAATTTCTATTAGTCTTAGGATACCTTTAGCATTGGGAGAAATGGCCCTGATCACTGCATTATGTATATGTATGATGTTTGTTTTAGCAGCAATCAACCCCCAGACGGGCCAGGCCGACTACAGCTCGGCGTGGGCCGAGTACTATCGGCAGCAGGGCATGCACTACCAGGCCAACCTCATCATGCAGCAGGCTGCGGCCCAGCAGGGCGGACAACCCCCACAGTAGTGGCGGGGACGGCCCCATGCGACGACCGACGCGACCGACTCCCAGGTAAACCCATACCCTCACCCATCGACTAACTGTCGACTCTTTCAGGTGGCGGACAGTGGAGATGAGCTGCAGTGCAAGCTACTCGCATGCATCGCTGTGCACAAAATTTTTGTATAAAACATCTCGGGATGGTGGTTGGTAGTCGTTCTGAATTTTCCGTGGGGCAATTTTTGACAAAAGCACTGAATGCATGTTTGTAAACTTTGACTGGCATGAACAGAGAGGTGAGTATATCCAGGTAGGTAATTGCAAATATCAGGTTAACCCGATAATTCGTCTTGCATCAATGTAAAATGTAAACTGGTGGTGACAACCGGATCCAAGATGCGGGCTGGGCTGGACGCACTGTCCGTCGGTCACTCCATGTAAGTAATGATGATTTCATAAGTAGGCGCTGCAGATTTACGTAACTCGTGCATATATGTGAATGTGGTTGCCCTTTGTTTTTGCACAGGATCCGAGGGAGGTCAGACTACGTTGCTGTACTGATGTGCTGTATTGCCTCCTGTTGATGCCCTGTTAGTTTCTATTATGATGTTGACACCTGTGTCGTGTTGTTTCATATCGCTTTATATACTAGACTATAGTCCACTGACCTCGCATCATCTTTTTTCATAAACGCATAGCATCACAATACATTCCAGCACAAAATTTTCTCCCACAAACTTAAAAGGAAAAGTCACAACATTAAATTATACACAATTTAAATTATACCGTTTATTACGATTATGATGGAAGTGTTCATATTTTATGTGTAATCATGTTGGTTTGTAAATTATATGTTGAAACATCTGATGGGATTTTCATTGTATAGCCTTAATTTGTGAATAACCTTGTTGTCTCGCTTTTATCTGCAGTCAGTAGTATTATTTTATGCCTGTTTGACACTTTTAATCGTGTACATAGTTTTGATTTCTGGAAGAAGGAACTGCCTAAAGTATTGTTCTATAACAGCTAGGTGGCGTATCATCCGTGAATAAATAAATGGTTATTGTATGCAATATTATGCTTGTTCTCTTTGATGCATGAAATCAGTAAAATATATTCTTTCCTGTTGAGTGACATATGGGAAACTTGGTTTGAGTTTCTTTTGACAGCCTTGCACAGAAGGTAAGGAAAATGTTGACGTTTGACATGTATATGGTTGATTGCATTGCTGGAAAATTATGATGTAGATATCTCTAGGAAAAAGTCCAGGTTGGGAAACGAAACTGACCGTCGTCTCTTCACACATGAACGAACATCGTTACTGACCTTTGACCTTTGTCTCATGCCTTGGCTGTTGCTCATGAATGTCTATTTTAGAAATTGATGCTTTCACATTGACATAATTATGCATTTGAAGAATATGAATCTTTTAACCAGTATTAACTATTGAAGCCCACGTCACATTGAAATGCAGTTCATATTTGTTTATCAAGTCTGCCAGTAATTGCCAAATATTTTAATCACGTTGAATAACTGCCATACATTTCAATATGCAAAAATTGTTGAAATTTCTTCCATGGTCGATATATATATATATGGTCTATGATATGCTACTTTGGAGATGACATATTCATACTGCTCGTTTATATGGATGAGTCTATTTTTCTGATATTCTGATAAGTCATGATTCTAAACCTGCGATCGTTGCGATATTCATTCATTTCATATACACCAATAGCTTAGGTTTGTTTTTGTTTATTTTGTTGATACTTATTCCAAGATAGTTCAAATGTTCTCACCAATATATTCATGATCTAATACTTAATAACGCCACCCACTATTTCATGCCGATTATGAAGATTTTTATTTTTTGCTCAATGATTAAATAATATGTAATGCCTATTCAATATATGTATGTGCTATTGACATGTTGATTGAAAACTGCGTATTGATCCGTAGACCATGTAGCTTTATAGAATGACTTATTTTGCTACCGATTAATGTTACTCAGCCGTCCACATTGATAGATAGTGTACATTTGAAAAAAGGGCTTCGTTTGAAATTACCATTGTCGACTATTATATATATCGTTTAAACTATGAAATTCATGTATATCTTGTTTGTTCCTTTTTTGGTGACGCCGATTTTTGCATGTTTATAATATAATGTTGCCATATTGATAATGAATGCATTGATCTGAAATTTGTTAGAGTAATTCAGGATCGTCTCCGTTGGTCGGTCGTGGTGATAGAGCTCGCTCAGCTGGCCGGCCAGTTTAGTCGTCGGCAGTCGGGCCTTCGTACAACTGGTCAGCATTCCACACGTTCTTGATCTGAGAACTTGCCTCGCGCAGTGGGAGAGACGATTGATTGCCCTGGTGCCCTCTCACCCCGTGCATACTAGGGTAACATTGATACTGTTCTCTAAATGTTCCGTTATTGCCATTGAATTTAACTTTTCACTATAATCTTGTTTATTATGTGCGCATATATTTACGTTTTTTTAATAGATAAAAATGAATGTTTTTTTCTTGCAAATAGATTGATAACATGCATATATATATGTATACCATGATACTTTGAAATTGCTAGTATATAGTGCATACATAGATTGCTATTTCATCATGAATCGTGTGCCAAGACATGCCTTCATTTATTACTGTTTGGATCATTCCATTTAAAAAATGCATACCCTTGAACAGATTAAGATGTTGATCCATTTTTTTCTATTGAGTATTTTAGTGTTTAAACTTACATAAGCTACCAATGTGGATTTTAAATAGTTTTCCAAGCATTTTGTTGAACTGAGTTTTACATATCCTGATGTTTTTTATGCCTTTGATTTTTAAAAACTAAGTGAATGTTTCCCCCCGCCCCCCGTCTCAATACGTGACATTTTATGACCATGCGAGAAATACTCAAGACTGACATTAAGTTACTGTATGTATGTAGACCTGTAGAAGACGAGCCATTGACGATATGCAACGTAAGTCTTCTATTACAATATGACAGCGAGATCTCAGGAAGGTGCAAGTATGGCAGTTCATGATACTGTTTCTTCATTTCTTATGCCGACCACGCCCGTATGTCCCTGCAATGTGATCTAATTTTCAAATGCATTTTCTTGTCTGTAAACCAAAGTATTGAGCATATTTTTCTAGGTCATGTGTCAAATGAGAGCAAGCCAAGGGTTTCTGAATGAATTGCAATCTGACCTGCAGATAGTTTGAGAACGAAGAGAAAGAGAGGCTTTAATTCCTGTTTAACTACACAATCATCATCAAACATAGTTTTTCACCTACACTCGCTACATTATAGACAATTAATCGGCATTCTTCATGTTTGAATTTGAAACTTGTTTCCAAGTGCTATGTTTTGTGTGGTGTTTCTGGACTATTCTTGGTGCTGCTGGGTCCCGTAGAGTAGTTGATGGTTTTTTGTCCCAAGATGACTCCTATATCGGGGGCCCTAGTTCGGGGGCTAGCTCAGGTACTGCTGGAACAGGGCTCCAATCGCTACCATCAGTATAATGGATATTATTGTTTTTGTGTGCATTACGTATACTATTAATATTGGATTTTGTTCTCTGCACAGTTTACTCAGATTAGTGTTTTACCAAATGCTTTGTATAAAATTTCATAAGGCCGTTTGACCTGAAATCCTTGTTCATCTCTCCTATCTACATTGAAATGTACTTCCTGCATTCCACCTGTATGTGCATACCTTACCACGTCAATATTTTGGAAAGTGCAATGAAGCGGAACATTTTCATATTTTTTATTCATGATAAAAAGTAATGCTATGAATTATGACCTTGATATGAATTGTGCCCTTGCAATGTAATTACTTGTGACTATATTAATGCTTTGATATCTCTGTGGATGAACAAGGATTTTGCCTTTTGTGTACATGTTATGTACTACACCTGAGTGCAAAATAAATACTAAAGTGTAATGGTTTGGTTGGTCGTATGTTAGTGGGCGCTCCTTTGGACCACAGGACCAATGAGCTGATCCATGTCTGCGCATCTGTATGGACTAGGGTCATCGTACATTATTGGATGTGCTTTAGATATCGATACATGGGTATTTACTTGTAAATTGCAAACACTTTATTTCAACCTAAATAATAATGCATTTTTAAAGTTATATTATTAATTACCAGTGGAAATAGAATTTTATGCAATTCAACTAATAGTAAAGTTTTGCATTTCTAGTTGTATTACTTGCCTAATTAACAGACCAATGTTAATTTTAAAAACATGAATTTCTACGTAGTCCTTGGGATAATGACCATGGCTAGCGGGCTAGTGTTGATATTTCGATAGCTGCATTATGTATTTTCCCCAAGGTTTTTCCTCAAATCTTTGCTGTTTTATGTAACAACTGACTAAAACTTACTAAAACGGGAAGCCATTGTCTTCCCAGATGTTTTAATAACACAATTATAATTTTGATCTTGCATTTAAGTAAATAAGAGGAAATCGGATCAAGTGAGTTACAGTATCCTTGCAGACTCTAATATTGTAGAAGACCAGTCTAGTTTTCGGTCTTGTTTTGAAATTGAATGAGGACTAGAAAATAATGGGTGGCTGGCAAAGCGTATTTATATATAAAGCCTACCAGTTATCAATTACCACCAACACAAAAGAAACACGTTTCATGAAAGGATATACCAGTGGTCTGTTTGTAAATCGAGGCTTGCATCACGTGTTTAGTAATATGATGTATAACTTGATTTATACCAGTTCTCCAGTACAACCATTTCATGAAATTATCCATAAGCTTGGAACTAGTTTGCATTAAACACAATCTGACCCAGAGATTATGAAAACATTTTGAGTGAGATTACTTGCATGCTCCAGCTGAAATTTAATATGATAATTTGAAAAGTTTAACTTAAGAAGTGGAGAATAAGATCTTACTCGGTTTCGTAATCTCTGTTCCCGGTACAATGGAGATTTCTAAACCTTTTGAACAAGCAGGACTGAATGTTTTATTTGATTGATGGCTGCTGCCAAAGGCGAATGCCTCGCAGTCTACCTTATTGTACATACGTAGAGTGAATGCCACAACCCTCTCCCTGCTGCAGGCAACTGGAGATGCCCTAAAGAGCAGTATGTGCCTAATCCAGCAGGGAGAGCCTGCCTATGATACTCGTGTTATATGGACATACAGTAGTTTCACAAAGGAATTGGATCTGCAACAAGTATCGGGTCACGTTCATAGCAAGAAAGGTTTCATTTTCAAACACACACTTGTTGCAATTGTGTAGAAAACTTGTACACTATCGATCAATGCATACTAACGATCAATACACTAACATTGAGGACATTGATGAATCCTACACTAATATACGAATCTATTTAAAAATAGATATTCAAATAAAAAAAAATCGGGGAATGCATAGATTTAATTTTAATTAAATTGGCCCTAAGAACTTGCAAAAACAACATGCAAAATAAATATCGAGACTGGAGAGGTAGCTTTGATCTTGGAACGCATAACTGAACATCAATTATACAATAGTTGACAAAAAGACGAATACAACTCTGGAACCATGATTTCCTATTCGAACTCAAATTAATATGCACTTCCCTTGATGAAAACTGACATCAGAAACTAAAATATTCATACGACTATATAGAATATGCATCATTCTACAGGAGTGACTGAAAATGTCAATTCTACATAATTTTCCTAAGATCGGCATTCTTCATTTACCTTAATGGTTTCATGAAACATCTGCAAGAATATTAATTTCCAGTCACTTGCTCAATGTATAATGATTCACTACAATTCCATCTGGAGTATGAAGATTTTTCCGTTTTGATAGTGGCATGGATAAGAAAGATCATGCTCTCCTGACAGCAATTGGATAAGATTGGGAAGAACTTTTATTTGTAAAATCGTAACACTGCATTATGCATGTACACTACTGCTTAGGGCATCTCTGGTTGCCTGCAGAAGGGAGAGGGTTAAACTTGGCCCTAGTTTTGGCAACATAACAAAAATCCCCCTATTTTGGAATGCGTGCAACAAGTTGGTTGTTTACAATATAAGAAATTGTGAAATTGAGCATCCAGCTTCATTTAATTTTATCAATTTAGAAAACAATTCTTATGAAGTTGTCGTCGCCTATGGGTGAGATATTCCCGCTGCGACGTAAAGCAATAATTCAATCAATCAATTTATGAAGTTGTATGATCAATGAAGCAATTTTATTGTTAATTAGCCGACATGGAGCGAGCAAGCCGTAGTCAAGTGCAAAACGATGAGAGCCAGCCTGTATTCTCGAAACTTCGTAAGTCCTAAGAAGTTTGTAAGTACTAAGAATTTGCCAAACTGGTTTTCTTCTTATGTTAATTTAGAAGAGATCTTTTCCCACTAAGAAGTTCACAAGTTAAGAAGTTTCGAGAATACGGCCCCTGGTGATTATTTTCCTAAATATGGTAATACATCCAAGATCAATTTTTATTCAAAGTGTTTTTAATTGGATCCACACATAAAATCACCTTTGAGCAGCTATGGTTGGATATCATCGCTTTCTAAATTTGTTTTGATTTAATGGTTTTATTTAGTGAGACATCACAAACTACTTCATATGAGTGTTAGAAATGATAAACAAGGTGTATTTTATTTGTATTTGTTTCAATATCCCCAACCAACCATCCACCCACTGTCTGCCTTTCCACTTTGATAGAAATCCATAGACGTGATCAAATAGGTGTGGCCCAATCAGGGTTGTCTTGACAATGCAATACGTTCCTGTAACCATGGTAACCCTGTTATGTGTCTGTGTGTTGTCTGTGAATGTGAGTAGTTACCACTGGTGTACATTTCCCACTCTTGTGTTGGTGTGTTTAGTGTAATGCTGTCGGATACCTGTATGTCGTGTATGACTGGAACTCTAGGCTGTGACCACAGAGATATCACTTAATTAAGGTTTTTATTTATCATTATGAGATGTGACTACCAATCTGCCATGCCAACAAGTTATTCATGTTTATTATATTTAAATATTCATATACTGTACTACTTGTGCCATCTACCTATAGATACGTTAAAATTGTCATATAGTTAAGATTGTCAGATACATAAAGATTGTCATATATTTAAGATTGTCATATATTTATGATTGTCAGCTACTTTGCATTGTCGCTAGGTTGTCCATTAGCAATGGATATGAAACAAATCAGTATTCCAGATTTTTGTTATGTTCAGGATTTTATCACATATTAACTACGGGAGCATGTTTCCTGTGCTAACATAATATGGCGATTACCATCAACATACAAGTACTGCTTTTTAGGATTACCTCCCCTTGGATTTCTTCAACTACCGGTACTCAAGTGGCCCAATATGTACATAGAATTGAAATAATGAGAGGAACCTACCTTTTCAATCATAGACAACCAAGATTAAGACATTGTACAGTTCAATCATTAAACGAATTTTGATTGGTATATATCAATTGATTGAATTTGTGCTTTCCGTCGCAGCAGGAATATTTCACCTGTATACAACTATATATACAGCTAACCTAAACAGTTGATTGGTGTATGCACAGACGTAGTTTAGTTAAACCGTAGTTTAAGAATCATACCGACAGTGGTATAACTCATCGCTTAAACCTAGTTTAGCCTAAACTGTGGTTAAACTACATTTGTGCATACGGCCCCAGGGGACTACTTGTTGCACGACGCTCTTGTAGCGCTACAATAGGTGTAACTGCCACTGGTCTCCCGCCTCAGTAGAAAGTGGTGACGTTACATTAAGTGCAGCCTACAAGAGCGTTGTGCAACGGGGTCCTGTACACACCTACGTAACTCCACAGACTGGGAACCTTATCTCCAACCTTAATTATCCATATACTACATGGTTGATATAGGCTTATTTTACTCCCAGGGGTTTGAGAAGAAATTGACTGCACACATTGACCGGGGTAATAATGAAGCGCAACGAGCATGATTTCGAGTGTGGATATTGCCGCATTATTATTTCACATTATTTCCGCACCGACGTAAAAGAACAAATCAACCAATACAGAGGCTGGATTGTTAGTTTTAAGGTTGCATTCATTTGGATCGACCGAGCGACATCCTGGAATATAGTATCCATGTACATACCGCCGATTAGTGATGAAGTATTTACGATTGTGATTTCTTTATAGACCTAGGCCGAGAAGCTCTGAACCTCTGGGTATCCTTTCACAAAGGTCTCTTATCCAATAAGAGACCACGTAGCGCTTTTTTTGCAGTACAATAACTATCGGCAAAGAGAGCGCTATGGTCTCTTACTGGATAAGAGAGCACCGTTAAAGGATACCCTGATCGTTATATTAGCTGATATGACGTTCAGAGCTTCTCGGCCTAAAGAGGACTGTGGTCGTGTCTAGCTTTAGCTGCGTTTAGGCTTGACTACCTGACTGTACACCGCATTGGTGTCTAGAGGTCGGACTTGTGGAGATGTATCCCGATCACATTTACGTACGACCTGGCTATACGCAACACATTCGGCCACAGGCTAGACTTGCGGTGGTACAGCACGCTCACATTTACGTACGACCTGGCTATACTGAACACCTTCGGCCACAGGCTGGAATTGCGGTGGTACAGAACGGTCATCATCAGGCGCAATGTTTCCAATGTGGTCGTAGTCTTCTGCCTGGCCTCGGAGATCTGCCTCTGATTGAAGGCATGCGACATCATACTCATCTCCCGCGCTCAGTCCCGCGTGGCTGTACACGTCTCCGTGATTGGTCATGGCAGTCGAGGGAGGTTGGTGAAACAGCGCTTGCTGATATTGGTCATCAGTGGATACATCCTGTATGTTGTAATATACGTCCTGTGTCGACACCGTGCTGGTGTTGAACTCTCCTGCCAGGTGGTATTCATCATTGTTCTCGTCGAAAGTTTGAGCGGTGCTGGTTGGTCTGTAATATAAATATATTAAATCATCATGAACATAGTGGGGTGGATAATGTTAAAATAGATCGAAATTGTAAGCCATGTTTCACGGCTTCCCTTATAGTATCCTCTAACTCCATCCATGTGCCTCATTACTGACGATACTGCTGTATAACAGTTGATGTCTAGTTACATTCCAGATAATGATATGGGTGTCGTTTCTCGAATCTCTCTTATCCACTACTAGATAATAGCGCCATGTATTAGAGATCGCTGCGAGAGTGCTTATGGTCTCGTAGTGAATAAGACAGCTTCGAGTAACGATACCCAGAACATTACCTGGCCCCCGTTTCAGAAAGGTGTCCTAACTATTTAGGAGCTCCTAAACAGTCATCACCTGGCAACAAACTGAAACTGGGTCATAAAGTTAGGAGCTCCTAAGGTTAGGACACCTTTGTGAAACGGAGGCCTGATGGTCTATCAATTCTCAGCAGAAAGGTTCAGAATCAGACGCCGATGTCTTGGAACTCTTGGCATACGAGCTGCTGGCGAGCCCCGAATCTGAATTGTGGTCGTTGCCGATGTTGGTGACGCCGTCGTCGGGGCAGTGCAGCCCCAGGAGGTGCGACGACTCCTCCGCCTCCTGCTCCTCACCTCCACCTCCTCCGTCTCCCGCCACCACCTCCACCTCCCCTGTATCCACGGTGATACGGCCTGGGTGACCTTGACCTTGTGTGAGCTGTGCTCGCTGTTCTGTTTTCTCCTTCAGGCGGTGGTTCAGCTCATGCACTCGGTCCTCCATCTGGAAGTAGAAGTCTATGGTTAGCTCTATGTTTCTGGTCCGATCTATTCACTTCTTTTTACATATAAGCAAGTAGTTTTAATATTCAGTTTATAAGAGTGAGTTAACGACTTATTATTTTACATAACAGCAGGGATCTTTCACCCATATGCGATGATGAGCCTACTAAGAATGTTGGGCAGACCAAATGTCCTTGCCTCTGCGATCTGTTTCTTGAGCTGCTCGTTCTCAGCTAGGAGGCGTTGGTGTCTCTCTTCCTCCTCGCGACTCACTAGTGAGTCAGTCAGAGATCTCACTTCATGTCCATTTCGTTGAGGGTTGCGCACTATCTCTATCATCTGAAAGCAACAACCATTGAAATACGAGTACCCTGTTATGTATAGATTAACATGTACTGTAGCATAATTATTCCAGTAGTATTATTGTTGTTTTTGGAACACCAGGGTTGCGTTTCACGAAAGGGGTGTATATTTACGCCAGACATAAATGACGTGGATTTGCTTGTATTACGTTGATTGTACAGTCCCCCCTCGATATAAGGCGGTTCGATACAGAGCGGATTCGGATATAAGGCTGGGTCAGATGTGGACCCCATTTTTATT
>JAUTBQ010169218.1:0-11912 GCA_032361185.1 Lepetodrilus ovalis | reverse complement strand
ATTAGGCGGCTGTAGTCTGTATTACCCGCTAAGAAACCTCAATACGGCAGGGTACACTTGGGCTCTCGACCAATCAGATTCCTAGAATTGTATCTGAATGGTAATAAAAAATGGTATACAATAGTTTTCAAAGTGTAAAATAGATTCTTAGCAATACATTACACGATAATAGGCCTGTAATTACAGTACATAAAATCGCATAATAATATGAATAATTAGTAGTTATTATATGCTATATGTTCTATTATATGCCGTTTTGGCTCGGGTATGGTGCCGTTATATTGCCAGAATTATGGTGCCGTTTTCGCTATGCCGTGGTGCCGTTTTCGCTAGGTCTTGGTGCCGTTTTCGCTCACGAAAATTGGGGCCGTTTTGCTGTGGTGCTGTTTTTGGCTACTATGAACCCCTTGAACTGACATGCACACGTACGGCTTAATTAATAATAAATAATGTCCATCTAATCATGGTCTTGGTTGTTAGCACCGTCTCCCGACAGCTCGTACCATTCAGTATTATCATAGTAGCCTACTCAGTGAAGATAGTATTTCAAAGCTGATGATGACCCAGTGCCAGAGGTTGGGTTGTCAAGTGATTGTTGCTGAAGGTGTCAGATGGGTATATTTTATGAACGTTTCATTTATCACATTTTATGAACGTTTCTTATACTTTTACACCACAAACAGTGATGACGTTTTACACATAAAATGATTAAATGGCGGGTGTCACGAATATTCTTCCTAGAAATAACAAACAAGATTTCTACAGCTAACTCGTTTTATGTTCAGTGTTTATCCGTTTTGATCGACGGAAATTGACGGGAACATGTTCGAAATACCAGATGACGATGACAACTTCTGGGAGGTGGGTTAAAACAAACAAATAGTCAGTAAGGTATCGAAAATAAGTGGCAAGCAAAATCAGCTGTTTAGTGGTTTATTATAGAAAATAAAGTTATCGTGCATACTATTCATTCACATTATCATTAACAGATGGCAACATCAATAATGGTAAATACGGACCTGCCACGAATGTTGTAATTGTTTGCAATTACTACGCCCAGAGAATAGAATGTAACTAACAATCGAGGGAGCCCAATCGAGTCGCATTTTGGCCCTAACTTACCAGCTGGTTATAAGTGTTAAATTTGACGGTCAAGTTGGCCAACTGTTGACTGTACGGACCTTTTATACAGTGTCTGCCGTAGTTCTAGGCCATGGTTGTGGGTTTTAGTCTTGGCCCCATTCATGATTAATGGCCACATATAGATAGTGAAGCATATCTGAGCATTGTCACTATACGGCCATAATCAGGGCCAACTTTCACTCACCCATTATTTTATTATGATTATCCATTGCAGAACCTTCCCCTGGATGATATGACCAACTTGAACACAGGGACAACGACCATCAGCGCAAGTCATGTGACTCCTTCTCCACAGAAACGGCAACTGTCCATGCATGAAAATAATGCTGATGGGTTCCACAATAAGAAACACAAGACAAACTCGCACATAGACAACGAGGAATTCAAAGTCGTACATCGTAATCCAGACTTCAACAGAAACTACTTTGAATCGGGTAACGTCAATTCAACTAATTCCGACAGAGGGGAACTCGATCTCTGTGGTAACCATGGTAACACTAGCATAAGAGCAGTTAAAACGTTTCCTTCCAATAGTAAAGTATTGCATTCATCTGATGAAGCAACAGGATCTAGCTCTGTTCATCAAACTAACCCTGTGTCAATGACGAGCAGGAAGGGTAACCATGGTAACCTACGACATAAAGAAACTCAACTCGGACCAGTTTCAAACTATCGGCATGAAGAGGTTCACCATGGAAGTGTTGACGGAACTGTTTCAAGCAATGAACGTACGAATCCAAAGACTGCACAAGCTGCCGAAACTCGGACAGACAATATTCTGAAGAAACAGTATAAACGGAAGTTCCCAGGACCAGCTGGTTTGCTGCCACAATTGGTGAGAATCGGAGATGGATTTCCTGTAATATTTTAATTGCCTATAATAATATTTTAAACTACATTTCTGTCAAACTTTCATGCAAGAGAATGATATGACTTGTAGTGATCAGCGATAACGATACCAGAGAACTATCATCTCTTTTTTAGCCTCAGGCATAACACTTTTCTGCAGATCTGTGGTAATCCACAGATTTATTTGTCCAAACAACATAATTATGCATATTTCATTACCACTTTTTTTCCTCCAGAAATCAGGGCAAGCATTGTCCAATGTTAGAGTAGTCGGTTCTTCAAGCCCAGCAGAACCTAGGGTATGTATTTTATTCAACGCAGTAGAAATACGCACAAGATCTGTAGTGTAATTGAGCATGGTTTTTCTCTGACGTATCATATGTACAAGCTTGTTTGTAGGAAAGATGTCACAGTAGCAGTACGTTAGAAAGGTGCTAATATTTATTTGTGTGCAAGTTTATTGAATGCATTCACATTTCCATCTCACCCTACTGGGTACCCATTCACTGCTGGGCGAACAGAGGCATCTTTGATCAAAGAGATTAGCAGCATCGTGACATGCCACATGCATATACACATGTAGTATGTTGTTTATGGGTGAACGATTCCCACTGCAACATAAAATACTCTGTACACGTGTAAGTTCTGTCTGTGTAAATGTTCGTCTCATTGTCAGGAGGACACGATGATCATTTCGTCCCAGTCTGGAGACGACATGTTTTCTGACGGACCGTGGTGTCGCATGATGGAGGATCTTCCAGGCGGAGGGAAGGACTTCCTCGGAACTTTCTCAATATCCGCCAGCTTGCAAAAGGTGAAAACAGGAAAGCTTTGAGACTTCTGAAACTTCTCGTTAGATTTGTGCAGCAACCACAGAACTATGTCGAATGTAATTATCTGCTGGTATACCAGTCCTGATTTAGCTTTTTTAATGATGTAATGTAATACACTGGGAATGATATTCGGCAGCACCCTATTAGCAGGATGTAAGTCTACCATGTCCAGTTTGATGTGTGTTCATAGCGAACTGCACACTAGACATGGCCAGGCCTCATATGAGCACAGAGCAAGTTATCATCATTGTGAATGACGCGCTATGTAAATGCAATCACTATCATTATTATTTGGTAACACCAAATTGTGAAGAGCTAGTTTGGGTAGCATGTGTCAGAAAGAGATAGAGTATTCACATCAGTATGTTCATTTCAGGCATCTAGGAAACTTCTACCAGAGGGAAAGGTTGCATTGATGTTTGCTGTTTTGGAAACTGTGGACCGGCAAGGATTGGATGCTAGTGTCACGCTCAAAGATAGATCAGGTTTGTACATACACTGGCCACTGCTATTATTGTGAATGATGTGCTATATCAATGCAATTCATATTATTATTTAGTAGTAGTAGTACTAGTAATAGTATTAGTAGTAGTAGTAGTAGTAGTAGTAGTAGTAGTAGTAGTACAACTTAGTCAATTAACACCAGTGTCAAATTTAATACAATTTACATCAATAATTTTAAACCGGCAATGTATTGTTTTCAAATTGTTTAATTTTAGATGACTTCTCCAACTTCAGGGGGAGATCATTTCATGTTTAGTAGAAGTTATCTCCCCTAAGACAATTGAGATACTTTGAATGAAAAACTGTATTTTATTTTTATATGTTATGATATTTTAACGTTTACATTAATATTTAGTGTTTCAATGTATCAGTGTATTTATTATTGACAGGCAAAATAACAGGCACAATCCACAGAGACGTCTTCAAGGAGTTTGACTGTGACCTTCACCCTGGTACTGCACTTGTACTCAAACAGGTAAATCATACTCCAGCCCTATCAACATGATCAAACAGTATTCCCATTTCTAGGCAAGCCTTTGTCATATACAACAAATTGTTCACTGGCCACGTCTGTATGCCATGAATGGGTCAAAACCAATATTCACACACCCTGTGTTATGCATGGACTAGTTGGACTATAATTGATAAATTTTGTTCAAAATATTAAAATTTCATATCAATTTATGTTCTCTTGGTTCCCTTTTGTTACGGTAATATTTATTGCGGCCATTAGTGGGTCTTCTCCAGTTCTGGGAAATTCTATCAATTACCCAATTCTATAAACATGACCCACTTAGACACCAAATACTGTTCTACATCATTCAGAGATAAATTGCTCAATATTCAGACTAATTGGATGAAATGGTTGACATTGCAGATGAGTGTCGTCAGTCCTACAAGTCGGACTCATTATCTGAACATAACCCAGAAAAACATTGTTCAAATATACACGCAAAGGGAAAAACGATCACCTGCCGAAGTCGTCCATGATCGCTCTTCTCTGAAAGAGACTATAGAGACGGCAAAACAACAAATGCTGCAGTTATTGCAAGCTACTAACACTCCAAAGAGAACATCATCCGACTTTAATAGGCCTGCATTTAGAAGCCCGACGACAAACTCGCCAAATATCCAGTCGTGTGTGCGCAGCCCATTCCCTTCAACACCTGCGAGAATTATCCCCCCTTACAGACAATTCAGTCCAGCTTCTGGAAGTTTGAACACGTCTGGGTGTGTCCCACCTTCATCTGGACCTCTAACGGGTGGGAAGACCACATGTACCAGCAGACAAAACAATGCTTTGCCGAGAGACAATGCTACCGTTACGCCACCGACGGAACCGCTTGCACAAACTCCAAACAGGAAATTCACTTTTAAACCTGCAAGGAATTCTCCCTCTCTTGCGACCACACCCCGTTCCACTGCAAATATCTCTGTCAATCAAAGCACGCCCGTTGCAACACGCGGGACGTGTTCGACGACACCGTGCGTCAGTGACTCTGGTTTACCTCACAGGACGAGGGGCGACGGAAAATTGAACACAGACATGAGTACTGGTGTTCCTGAGTCTGTGTCGAGAATGAGCAATGTGATTATTAATATGCCGGAATGTCAACAGATTCCATCAAGTGACGCAGATTTATGGCAAGATGGTTGGTATATATTTCAATTAATTATAATTTTATTACAGTCAGACCCTGTTATACCGGTCACTTCCGTTTTTTGTTATAATCTGAGCAGTAAGCGAAAGAACCGGATTATCGGATCAATCATTCATAGAGTTAAAGTTTATAGTAGGTCTCATTACTGTGTGGGGAATGGAGGGGAGTGGACAGGGGAGACTGTAATTTTACATGTTTTAGCTTTGATATAATTAGACTACTGGGTGTGTACCTTTATAATATTTACATTTACTGTCTTTCTTTTACATTTACATGATTTTGTGACTGCTGACTAACTAACACATAGTCATAATATACATTCAGCAGCGACGTTAAACTCCATAATCACTCACTCACTCTCAGTGTTGTAGTTGTTAAAATGTCTCTAAATATTTCCAGCGATTATCGTCGCAAATGTGAGACTCCCGCAGCGACGTTAAACTCCATAAGCACTCACTCACTCCAGCGATTACCTTGCACTTGTTTCATTAACCACGTAATGTATTGTAATGTATTGTTGGTATCCTTTTCAGAATTAAGTGATGAACTCTTATCTCAACTATCTGAAGAAATGGTGTGACCATCGACAGACGATTTAGAACCAGATTCCTGAAATCATGAAGAGACAACGACAGAAACTAGAAAGGAATTTTAACTCAGAACCTTTCATTTTATAGTTTGAAGAATTATCTTTGGCCCTGTCAACATTAGAAATTATGATAAATCTGTTCTCAAATCATTATCAGGCTGAACGCACCTTCAAATCTAAACTCACTTTTTAATCATGTACAGTAAATGTTATTTTCAGATCATCAGTTAAATGGTAATAATCATATAAATGTCCAATATTTACGGTAATTATATTTGTTGTGTGCCTTACATGACATGTCTGCCTGATCTATTTTTCAAGAATATGTGCATGGAAAACGTCTCCAAAGTTTACACAATGTAAATCAAGCTATGAACTTGTAATCATTAATATCGTTATGAAATAAATGTTATGTTTCAAGCTGTTTGCGGACTAGTCGTTGAAATTTGCCGTGGTTACCACCATTGACAATTTGATGCTAAATAGTAATATACTACCACCCTTATTCAATTTTATATATTTAATTAAAAAATGTAATTGGGGATTAGAGCCAGTTTCAAGATTCTATCATTTTATGTTGCTGCTTGTCATTTTATGGCAGGAGGAAACTTGCAACACCCGCAGCGCTGAATAATGCAGTAAACATGCCATCACTGGCTGGTACTGATGGACCAAGCATGGTAACTGTACTGCCACGGTATGGACAGAACATCCAATCACAATGGCATCAGAAAGTGAACTTTTAGCAAGCCCTGATGCCAGGCTCCAAGGACAGATCGGAAAACAGGGCATTTGGCTCCAAAATCTAAACATTCTACCACCATTGTGCTACCACCTGCCCTACTCAATTCTATGAATCAGCTGCTGATTCCGTCGGACATGAGAATCCTTCCTTGTGCTTCCTTGTCAAAGACTTGTAGACGTACTATACCTAGACTTGGTAGACGTACTATACCTAGACTCGGTAGACGTACTATACCTAGACTCGGTAGACGTACTATACCTAGACTTGGTAGACGTACTATACCTAGACTCGGTAGACGTACTATACGTAGACTTGGTAGACGTACTATACCTAGACTTGGTAGACGTACGTACTATACCTACTGTAGAATAAGGCCTGGCTTCATTGTTTTCATATTCTTTTTCTAAATACATGTACAGTGTCCCCTCGATATACCCCCACCCAGCCTTATAGTACCAGCCTTGTATAATAGTGCAGGTATATAACAAAAATAAAAATGGGGTCAGATGGACCCAGCCTTATATCGAGGGGGCACTGTATCTGGTAATCATGGTGACAGGCTTTGCATCATGTATTCTACCACATAGTACACCTGGGCACATTACATCACTTTATCTGCAGGAATCATTTCCACGCAGACACGTAGCTAGCCATTGCACTGTATATTATTTCTCTCATCAATCACAATATCACTTTGTAATTTTCATTCAACAGCGCCCCATGCTAAAACTACTCTCCTGCATGGGGCCTGTTGCACAACACTCTGGTAGCTCCCTCTACAATAGACCTTACTGCAGTTGTAGCCTATAAGAGTGTCGTGCAACAGGCCCCTGCTCGGTATCCATCTTCAGAATATTAATGGTAGATCAGGGGTGCGTTCAGGATGCGTTACTTTTCTCTACATTTCTCTACACTAAGTATTGGCTTGCTGAAGTAGTGAAATAGCAGGAAATCGATGCGGGTAGTCCATTCATGTCGTGCTTTGGGGTTTCCTACTATTTCCTACAAAACACCGGTCTCAAAAGTACAAGTAAAAAGTAGCACTACGTAGTACTACATGTGTTGGCTGAACGGCTATTGTAGCACTTCGTAGAGAAATTTAGCGCATCCTCAACGCACCCCAGTTCAGTGGGAAAACCGGCCTTTCCAGCAAGGTCAGTCGACACCTACAAACAAAGCAGCCTAGTAGCCCATATGGTAGAGTACACTGTGGGGTATCACATGATAGTTTTGTAATGGGCAGAGAAATACATTCATGAATTGGATCATAATGTAGACTGCAGCCATATTGAACAAGAACAAAACATTTTTCTTTTTGGAGAAGTAACAATTTATTTTGTCCCAAAATAGCTGTATTTCACACATTTACATGCACACTTCTAACAAATTCTTTCACGTGACATACATGTATCTATGTACACAGATATTAACTTCAGTCAATCACATTGACATCCGATACATACATTCATTCACACTCGGACTAACTATTCAAACGATGCACAATTTACTATTCAGAGTGGATGTTCTTCACTGCCTTGCAATCTGAAATAATGGTTGTGCACATGAATATATATATTATTACAACGTAGATCTATATGCTTTAATAAAGTGACCATTGTAGTACAAAATTACTAGAGATTAAATGTCTGCAATCACAGCTAGTAGTTCTATTTAACCTTCCAGTTAAACGAATATTTACCTAAAATCATGTTTCGGTATTTGTGGCACTATTCACACATTCAGTAGTAAGTTTTAAAGGCAAGTTTCTTTCACTGATAAGTGTTAAAATATTTGTGGAAGTACAAAAGTGGTGATATGTATGCCAAATGAATGCACTTTCCATTGTACTTCAAATAGTTTCCTAGTGTATTCTTTGTTTTATTGGCTTCAAAATCGATCTATGAAGACTCACAACTGTAGTGCTTGATTTGCATCAAATAGCCAGATTAGTTTTCCAAGATACATGGTATACAAGGCAGTCCAAAATGGACCTAAACACTTGCTAGAAAATGTTAGTACCGAAATATTTAACTATTGGGCCTGTAAGTAGGGATGCAGTGAGTTGCGACCTGTAAGATGACGACGATGACGGTATGACGGATCATGTGGTTAACACATTACTTGCACGTATACACTCTCGCAACTCCCCAACACATTCATTACCACAATCATTCAACACGTGTCAACTCATACGAGACAAACTAAAATGAAATGTATTCTCAATGAAATGACCAGCTTGGATTGTGAACACTGTTTCAGCTAAATGTAGATGCAACAAACTAAATTAGTTTACCAAATTTTCTAGTAAATGTCTCTATTTTTTTCAGAATGAAGTAAATATTCATTGCAACAACCATAAACATGGTGTGGGCAAAAGTAATCACCCTTTCCAGGGGTGGAAATTAACACTAGCCAGGGCCATTTATCCCAATGCTAAAGATCTATTAGAAAATTCATGCTTTTTGTAAACGGGCTAGTACGTTTTTCAGGCAAGTTTCCATACCTGCCCTTCATCATGATCAGGGTTGCCCACTAACAGTGTCGTCAGGCAATTCAATCTGTAAAACAACGGGCTTATACACAAACTATGTCCTCAATCATGCCCCCATTTGTATGGACTCTAGGTTTTCGACCACAATTGCACGATAGCACTGTAACATGCTTGGCCTTTTGCAAAACAGCCAATTGAATTGGAAACATTGCAAGCCTGGTCACAGATTCTCCAATTTAGTTATTGACCTTTTTATTATTAAACTTTCGATGTCGGTGAAGTCCCTCTGGCACAGGGATTATGAAACATTCCGAGTACGATTTCACACTCGAGATAAAGTATGGAGATTTGTGAACAAATCATCCGAGTTGAGCATGAAATTTTACTCAAAAAATTTCATAATCTTGTACTCTGGTCTGTGATCAAAGTGGCAGCGAAATACATCATGTGCTCTCACAAATGGCAGGCAAAGAAGAGGCATACATTTGCCACGGCAAAGTCGCTTATGATGGTAATGATGAAACAAATAACTTATATAACAAAGAAGTTGTTTTGCATACAAACAACGCCCCCACATTGCACGAGAATCCTTCGAATTCCAAATCCACACTCCAAAATTGCCATGGCCATTTTCCATTTCGAAAAAAAAGATTACTTTCGACGTCAGAAATCAATGCAAGATCAAAATTATTGTTTGTATGCAAAGCTAATAGTACACATAGTCAACACGAACAATGGTCCTAGAATATTAACATGATCAAAGATCTTCCCGGGCTTTCGCGGCCACTGGTGCATGCTTCGGCATGAGGTCTTTGACGGCGCGGACGTATTCCGATTTCTCCATGCACCCCTTGCAGGCATTGTTCTCGTCCCAGTCATCCAGAATCTTCTTCAGGTCTCGGACCTTCAGCTTCTTGAAGTCCACATTGGCCAAGTCGATCATTTTGTCTGAAAAAAACCGACATCAGCAACTTTAGCGTCAGGGTTTTAGCATTGTGGTATGGAAAGTATATATAAATAGAGAATCGCGCCCAAATGTCACAACCAGCGTTATTGATCAAGGATGATTAATCCAGTAAGTAGTGCATAAATTACATACTTATTACAGCAGTGACATAAAACGACGGATCAATCAAGAAACATGTTGATTTTTCGTTTTAATTAGTGCCGCTTTAGAGATTCTTTCACTAACATCACGGCTTGTATTGTCAGTTTAGGGCAGGAGGAAACCTGTATCATCTGTAGCACTGATCATTGCAGTAAACCTGCAAACACCTGCTAGTACAGTGTCCCCTCAATACAACACTGTTCAATACACAGCAGATTCGGATATAAGGCTGGGTCAGATGTGAATCCCATTTTTATTTTTGTTATTCACCTGTATTATTGTATGTCATGGACCCCAAATTCAGCGTTATATCGAGGGGACACTACTATTATTTTAAAATGGTAATCCTTTAAATCAAATGTCCGATTCTTATTTATTTTTGTGGACTCACCGTATTTTAGCTCACAAATCTGGGAGTCCTTCTTTTTCAGATCAGCACAGATCTTGGCGATGGGCTTGTGATACATCAGTGGCTGGGAGATGTACTTCAGGATTCCAGTGGCAGCGTCGGCTGTACCTCCCACATAGTAACACTGGGGGCGAATCAGAGGTCATTAGCACAAGATAGTACCACTAGTGATACTAGGTATCATAAATGCAGTGTTACAATAGTACTATAGGGTAGAAATCAAATACTTTTAAATGTGTATCAATTGTAATTCTAATACTGTTTACAGTTTAGCATAGGGATCATGATGTAATGATACATTTATTTCAAACTATCAATATCAATACAAATTGTTGGTGTTCCAATTTAGCAATGTACCAAAAATAACTTAACTTATCAGTATAATTTGTTCATTAGTTATCACTGGTTATTACAATAGTGTTGTTATAAAAGTGCCAGTGGCACATTAAAAATAAAATAATAATAATTATCAATAATCAAATAAATGCAATATAGTAGCACAAATATGATTATACTTTATAGCAATAACGTTTTTATTTAAATTATCACAATTATCATTTGTTCCAAAAGTCATCCCTAGAGTTTAGTGTCGCAATAGCAACACTAATAACTGAGGTAAGTTATATCACTTATTGTAGGTAACGGGACACTGTAATATTGGTAATCATAGCAATGGTACAGTAACATCTGGTAACACTGGTATTAAATCATTCATAATGATATTGATCAGTAGTTCATACAATGTAACACTTGAAACAACTTTGTACAACTGGGATAAATACTGTTATGCGTGACCATCAGCCTGTATTGGCAGGTGTAATTGTTCACCGCGTTCACTTACAAATCTGTTCTCTTTGTTCTTCAGCTTTTTACAAAACTTCCTGAATTTATTAGAAACGGTTTCTTCCTTAGCTCTGTCAGCGTCTGTCAGCTCTGCATCAAACCTGGTTAGAACTTTGGTACAAACTGAAAAGAAAGAGAAATTGCATATTTATTGGTTAAATACAAAATATTGTTTCACCTAAGGTACACACGTTGATCATGATAGTTAGCTCGGGATTCCTCTAGGCTGGCCTGCTGAGCATAGGCTAGTTTTGATATGGGTGTGGCCTTCCCCTGAACACACCCATATTAAAAATAAAGTAGGTGGTCTGGTAGATTCTGATTCATTCAGATTGTCTTAGACTCTTACGTGACTGCACAAGGCTGAATGCAGTTAAAGTAGAGTATCTTTTAACAATGCCGTTGATATTGCATCACTCGTATCTCACCGATATTATCTACGAGTGCCATTGATCTCTTACGTGGATACGAAAGTATTGTGAAACAAAACCAAACTGTATTAATATTAAAGTGTTTAATTAAGTTGGAAACACTTATATTACAGCGTGTGAGCAGCGATCGAAATTAACACTAGAACTCTGGCCCTGGTCTTTTCTCCCAATGCTAAAGTTATCCAAAGGGCCAGCAGAAATTAATGTCTTTATTATTTGTATCACTATTAGTATTACCGTATATCGTGGGGTATAGGCCCATACTGGGGTATAGGCCCACCCCCCTTTTGGAGTAGATGGGGCAAG